>JAMQGT020008321.1:0-39620 GCA_024447675.2 Pterophyllum scalare
TGTTTCACATGTATACAGTAAGTCTCAGTGACAGCTATTTATATGGAGTTATTCCAGCGGGGAAAGGAAAGTGTTCTGGGAACTCCGTTATCCTGTAATGGCTTCAAACCGTATCACCCTTTGGTGAACCGTGATGTTGATTTTGGTCGTAATATTTCCTGGAGTCTATCAGACGAGCAGGCTGTGGACAGGAGGGGCAAAAAAAAAAAAAAAAAAAAAGGTGCTTGTTTCAAGTCCGTAATCCTTTCTTCTCAGGTGTGCACATACATCAAAACATGATGGAGTCCTCTGGGACACAGTCACAGACCACCTACGTTCCATCCATAACGCTGGCTAGTTCCTCTCATATTGGGATGCATGGATTTGTGACCGCGTGGTTATGTCATATCCTCCTCCTCTGAGCAGTAATCTCGGCCCTGGATACGACACACATACACACACACGTTCAAGTATCAGCTCAATAGAGCTGGTTTCACAATAATAACATATTTCAAAAACTGATGTATATCATGACACTGCAAATGTTTTCATAATCACATGCAAAATATTCAGATTACAGGTGGGATTGTTGTAAAGCAAAAAGAGCTAATTTTCAAAATAACCCCCCCCCCGCAGACATATAGGCCTACAGCTGGTGGCTCTGAGGTGTAGTGGTTAACACATTCCCCTTACATGCAAAGATCCTCAGTTCAAGACCGGAAGGAAACACAAATCCAGTCTCAGGGGTCACATGCTAATGTGTCCCAAGGGCATCTGGTGTAAAGACTGTGCAAAATCAATGTCTACATCTATCTAAGTCTCTTCTTCTAACTTCCCTGCCATGTTTGACAAGCCTGTTTCCTTTGAATACAGAAAACTAAAGAAAACCTTAAACAGCACACCTCTTCAGGTTTTGGCTAAATTTACTGAAGCAGGTGTTTGTAATTACTTTGAGCTGCAGATTAATACTTGTTTCGGTCTCTTTAGTTGAGTATTTCCAGCAGTAGGATAATCTACAGTCCGTTTGCAACGGTGTGACGTACATTTTCTCATCGAGTTTTTGGACAGCGCTTGAGCTCTGTGACACAGATTGGTATCATATTTCAGGATCTGGCAGCGCAGGCAATATCACTTTAAATAGCCACAGTAGGAAAATACACCAGACATGACAGATTGAGATTGCTTTGCAGTATCATTATGTCATCTGCTGTGTCCTCAGTTCCTACAGATTTGCAGCACCAATAGGATTAACTTCCATTATGTTATTTAGCAGGGGATTTTTATTTACTTATTTATTTTTAGAAAAAACACAGAAACATAAAGTGATGCTCCAGGAACAATTTGTCTTTTTTTTTTTTTTTACCTTTTCAATTTTTTCATCTAACATCCTGAAGAATTCCTGCTGACTCTCTGAGGAGTGGATGCTGCTGCAAGGAGGACAAGAAACCAGGTTAGAGCAACGATAGTATAACAGCAAAAACAAACACCATCAGTCCGTCACTTACAGGATCTTTCCATTTCCATTTGATCCTGTTTCATCTCTGTGCGGAGCTTTACCGAGGAGAGCGCTCACTTCCTGCAGCACCAAACACACATGAACATGCGCACAGTTAACAATACTATCAAATATTTGCCTCTGGTTCCTTTTATAAAGAATGGAAAACACAGAATGAAAAATAAATGCAGTTCTGAATTATGGAGGACCCAATGTGCCAAAATCAAAAATAACTGAGTCAATAATTAAATTTTTATGCAATCAAAAACACTAAAAGGACTGAAAATGCTGAAAATAAATATTTGCTTCTGTTTTTGTTTGCCTTTGCATTCTCTTTATTTACTTTTTAATCTATATCCTTATTCATATGTTTATTTATATGTGTTTTTTTACTGTTGGCTTAGTCCCTCAGTTCTCTGTGACCACCTGAGTGGAGGTGAGTCTGGTTACTGTTGTGGGAACAAAGCATGATGGTGAAAAGTTAACAGCACAACACTCAGACTGCCTCTCATGTGCATAATGAAGCAGAAATGCATAAAGAAGAACAGAAAACCATGAAAAGGAAAAAAGAAAAATAATTCACAAATAAGTATATTTAAAGATGACAAAAAAATGAGAAAGAAAATAAAATAAAAACTTGAGTGGGAATGTAAATAATTAAGGAGAAAATTTATTACAGGAGAAGAAGTGAAACCAATTCACTCAATTACATTTTTGATTTTCATTTCATTGTTTGCCAATTTATTTATTTATTTTGGATTATGAACTGCCAGATTTTTTTTTAACGCTGTTTCAAAAAAAAAACCAACAACAAAACTTTCTATCTTTTTCCATCATCACCTTCATATAGTAAATGTCTGCAATCATTAGAAGCTCCTTTATCTTCCAGCATTATTGTGTTACAGTAGCTCCTCATTAATATGCAGATAGATGCAGCGTGGTCCTCTAAAGCCTCACTGAGTTTTTTTTTGTTTGTTTTTTTACAAGCAGTCATTAAATATAATTAAATTCTCCATTAGAGACAAATTAATATACAAAAAACAACAAGAGAAATCACGCACTGTTTTTTCCTGGCCGTCCTCTCCTGCCTCTTCTCCACTGATGTACTTGACTTTCTCCACTCCTTTCATCTTGTACTCATCTGTGACAGAGTGGGAGACAGAGAGGAGCACATCTCTGATTAACACACGACAGACAGCGGGCTCGGCCGAGGATGACCCACTCACAGCCGCTCTCATCAGCACAATCCTCCGAGGTTAATAGTTCTCACAGTTCAGCACTTGGCAAAGTAATTACGAGGCTGAATTCTCACGCTCCACACTAAATCCTCTTTCAACAATGGCTGGCAAGCAGCAAACACAGGAGCTGTCACTCTGATTCTCTTCTTTTCTCTCCCTCTCTGGCAGCCCCTTCTTCTCACCCACTCCCACGCTGCACATTTGGAAAAGAGGAAACAAAAATATGGATACGGCACATAGTAACAACAGTTCCAACACATCAGATTGTTGTTATGTAAGGTATTCATTTACAGTTTCCTGCTCATCTGTGGAAGCAATCATAATAATTAAGATATAAGATGAGTTCCTGCATGTTACGGGTTGATTAAGAATCAGTTCATCATCATCAGTTATCCGAGCAACTTTAACCACTGCCAACCATTTAAAAACTGACCAGCGAATTCATTCTTTCCATCGCACATCGAGTTGATATGAAAACTGAGCGTGGCACTTTTTGTATAGCAGAGATCGTGGCAGTTTGATTTTGATTTTTGAAATTTGGGCTTTTACAAATACATATGTGACACGTTTGCAGCTGAAAATATTGCATTGGATCATGCCGATGCTGATCAGGAAGCTTCATTTAATTGGGGAATGAGGCATTTTTTGAGTGCCAGATGGGCTGGTTTGTATTTCTCAAATGGCTGATTTTCAAGGATTTTCAACACAAAAGTCTTTGTTTACAGCAGCATGGCTCAGAAAACAAAACACAGCCAATAAGCAGCAGTTCTCCAGGCATGGAAACGCACTATTGATGAGAGTGATTAAAAGACAATGGCCACGTTCGTTTGATTGAATGGCTACAGAATCTCAGATAAGCAGAGAAAGCTCGCAGCGGGCACAGACACCAATACTAGACAGATCTATTAAAATTTGACTTCTGCTGAGGCTTCAGATTGTAGGGCCACAATTTGGTGTGGACACAGTGTGAATCAAATGGACCTCGATTGCCCCGTGTAAAGGCTGCTGCTGGTGGCATAATGAAGTGGGGAATGTTTTCTTGGCACATTTTGAGCTCCTTAAAGCCACTCTGCCATAGTTTGGATGCCACAGCCTATCTGAGTATTGTTGCTGGTCATGTGCATGGTGCTGCAGCTGAATGATGTGATGCAATTAGGAGAGTTTACAACATCCTGTGGAATCCATGTCACCACGAACTGTTATAGAGGCGCATTTATGCGCAGGCCCCGAAAAAAGCTAACAGGGTACCACCTGATGAAGATGTCCCTGTGGCATTCCTCTGTGCTCTGTCCTTAGCCCACTTCCATTTTCAATAAACATACTTCCTCTTGGCCAGATCGCTCACAGTCACAGTGTCATGTACCACTGCCATGCGAACAACACACACTTATATGTCCCTGTGTTAAAAATCTATTTACCTGTTTAAATGATAACAAATGCTAGCTGCCTGCTTTTTTTGCAGTCAACAATAACAAGCCTGATTTGTTCATTATTGCTACCTCGGCCTAAAGTGTGCATGGTTCATTGATCAAAAATGCCAAGCAGACCACTTGTAATCTGGGAGCTGTTTTTGACAATGATCTCTGATTTGGTGCCCAAATAAAAAAATGATATCTGCTACTCATTTGCACAAGGTCATGTGCATTCTTTCCCCTTGCCTTCATTATTGTATTGTTCTTTACACTGTCACCATTCTGTGCTCATTTCACTGACTCCAGCTGAGGCAAAACACTGCTGCCCAGATTGTTACTCGAACCAAGAAATAGAAAAAGCTTGCTAATAAGTTTTTAAAGCTTTAAATGGCCTCGCTCTGAAGGACATCAGACATATTAATGCCTTATGTGCCTGGGTCTTTGCTTAGATCAGTGAATGAAAATCTGCTGGTAATTCTGAGGTCTCGGCTAATGAATAAAGATCAGTGGTTTATTGCTATCAGAGCTCCCAAACGGTGGAGCAGTCTGTCCACTGAGATCACAACTTCTTTATTGTCTCTGAAAAAACTTTTAATTGAAAGATTTTTTTCTTGTCTTTTTATTTTGTAAGTTTTTAACTATTTCTGTGATTTAGTTTTAAACATTTTTCTTTGAAGTACTTTGTGACTTTGTGAGAAAAATGTTATATAAAGTGAATTATTATTATTATTATTATTTTTAAGTTTACCAGGAAGAGAAAGAGAAAATCTTTTTTAACACTTGGTTTAAGTTCTCTACAAAAAAAAAACGTTCTTTGCACATACTACACTATGATTTCAGTCTTTTGCATAGCAGGGACTAAACTAACAGTCCAACAACAGCACAAACAAACAAGAATAGTCCACATAGTTGGCTGTACCACATATTTTAGTGCAGACAGCAGACTGCAACGTGAGGAGATGGGGATGTGTCCATGCTTTGCATACTACAAATGTAGCACCATGCTGGAACATGAAAGAGGAATGAAAGTCAGTAGAAGGAAGACAGAATACGTGTGTGAATGAGAGGGAGACAGGGGTCAACCGTCCAAAGCAAATGGACAGTGCACATGAGAGGTGAAGAAGAGAGTGCAGGCAGGGTGGAGTGGGTGGAGAAGAGTATTAGAGGTGAATTGTGACAGAAGGATAGCAGCAAGAGTGAAAGAGGAAGGATTAGAAGATGGTAGTGGGACCTGTATGATGTATAGTTTGGAGATGGTGGCACTGCCAAAAAGACAGGAGGCAAAGCTGAAGATACTAAAATCTTCACTGTGAGTAACCAGAACGGAGAAGATTAGAGGGACAGCTCAGGTTGATCAGTTTAGGGAGGTGAAGCTGAGGTGGTTTGGACATGTGCAGAGAGAGATAGTGGATATACTGGACAATGAATGTTGACGATGGTGCTGCCAGGCAGGAGGAAAAGAGGAAGACCACAGAGGAGGTTCGTGGATGTAGTGAAGGAGGACATGCAGAAGGTCGGTGTGACAGAGGAGGATGCTAGCGTTAGGATGAAATGGAGGCAGATGATCTACTGTAGCGACGCTTAAAGGGGGTAGTCAAAAGAAGAAGAAAAAAATTTACAAAGGAATTATGTGATGAGACTGGTTTCTGAAATGTTCATTTTAGTTACGCTAGAGGTCTGAATTGTTTCTTTGTAATGACTGTGGACTAACTGAATGTGGAAAAACTGATACTTATTGGTAAAACTGAAGGAATTTCATCGTCTGATTTGCTCACAGGTGATTTGATAAATGTGAAAGATTTCAGGATGTACTTTTAATTTTTTCACACTCAAAAAAAAAAGTAAAAATGTATAACGTCAACTGATTGAAATTTAACAAATCTAGACACAGCAGCAGATTTAGCTTTTTTTATTTAACATTGTTTAGTGTCAGCGAGTCTCTAGGCTGGTTTTGCTTGTTTCAGTTTAGTTTTTATTCTTACAAAATATTTTGTTTTAGTCTTGATTGGATTATTTTCAGTGCTAGTTTTAGTTTTTCTGCTTTCCAGTAATATGGGCTAGTATGTGGCAGTGCCACGTATTAAAAGTTCAGAACACATTACAATACAAACACAACACTTGGAGCATGCAGCTGACTCCCAGTCAGGTAAACATCCTGAATCTCAGTAAAACAAAAAGCGTCCTTGTGCTTGCTGTGCTGACACCCCCCCCCCCAAATCTTGGTTAGTTTCGTGTTATTTTTTAATTTAAGTTGGCTACATTTTTTTCATCCCCAGTTTAGTTTTTGTTGATTATAATAACCTTTCATTGCAGGTACTTTTCACATTTTGTTGTTATTATTGTCCCTTGAAGCCCTAAAATATTCTTGGAAATGACAGTCTATGGCACCCTGTCTGACTAATTCATCCGGGAAAAAAAAATAATAATCAGAAATAATACCAGAATTACAGCAAGTATGTTAAGAAAATTGAATTTCACCCGAACAGGTATATGAGAAATATGAATCTAAATAAACAAAAGAGTTATTTTTGAGTAGACAGACTGACCAGAGAGGAGGTCCCCGTTGCTGTAGGCTTTATTCTGGCCCTCTTCACCGTTGGGCACGGCTGACACCTGCTTAGCGGAGGTGCAGCCCATCTCCTTCTCCTCAGCTGCTCTTTTCCTCAGCCCTGAGCATGACAGGCACACCTGGGGGACATATGGACAGGTATGAGGAAGTGACAGCGTATGGTTAGATGAACCGAAGAGACCTCAGAGGAGGGGGAGGGAGAGAGAGAGAAGACTGCGTTTCTGGAGACATCATCTGTGTACAAGAAAGAAATGTAAACGTCTTAATTTCCCAAGTAAAGAAATCCCCATGACTCCAGCCATGAGAATCACTAGTTTCATAATCAATTAGTCATGAAGCGCCCCACCCCAGAATTAAAACACTCGGGAATCGTTATCTATTCTCCAAGAGACAATATAATAGATGGTTTCTCCTGGCTGTGAATCACGCACACGTCGGTCTGGCAGTCACAGCGTGCGCACGGCGGTGCCAGCTGCACCGCAACAATAAGGCCTTTCAGGGTGTTATGATGCCACTGTGCCAAGCCGCCGGGTCATTTTTATTAGCGAATGGGGGCTTTTCTGTGGCGCTCAGAGGATTAAAGTGGCTACGCACAAATGCTCCCATCCTCACCGTTACACCGGGCTGTACGAGCCACAGAAATATGGCTAACATAACAGCCTGTTATACCAAATCACTTGATCGCAGACTAAGTGCTTTGTATTAGGCTCTGCAAAATGCAAAGTGCTTCATCCCCTTATGGTATGGATGATCCTGCAGAGTCCAGCTGCAGGGACTCAGCTGGTCCCGACCCCTCACAATCCTCCTCACGGCTGGCTTTAATTTGCGCATTTACACGCTTCACCCCGTAAACAGGACATCTCCGTGCAATTCATTCAGCTGCAGACAAGCAAATGCAGAGGAATAAAAGCGGAGCAAACGAATTACCTCTAAATCAAAGAATATCAACAACCTTCTCATTCTGCAACATCAGAATGAGCGGATAATCATCCAGGGGACTTAAATATTAACAAAAGATGAGAAAAGAGCTGCCATTGCACGGCCAACAAGAAACGATCTCACATAGATGAAACCAAATAAAGCTTAAAAATCTGAACATAAGCGCTGCCCCAACAGAGCCAGGTTACCTTTCTGGTGTATCCATGCTTCGATGCTCCTTCCTCTGGTTTTTAGTTCAGGGACACTTTAGTCTAGACGGAGAACCCAGCCAGACCGCATCTGCATGTCTGAGCCCAGCACACGGGCATCAGCAGTGGAGGTGCAGGCGCTCCGTCTGCCAGCTGTCTGCAACTCGTGGCCCCATACCCTCTCACAGTGCGCAAACAGCGCCTGATGATTAGGGCGCACAGAAGCGACCCAAAGCACGGCTAGTGCGGGCTTCGAAAAGACTCGTTTTTAAGGCGAAACGCACACACACACACAAAGAAATCCAGTCAGTATCCCACGAACCATAGAATACCTCTACGCGACTGAAGAATGACGACTGGGGGGGGGGGTTGCGTAAATGTTACCAGTTGCCAGTCGGACCTATTTCGCTGACGCACCGTAAGCTTCCGTCCAACGCCTTTCTCCTACATCATTAAAGGCAAAAAACGTGCAAAGTTTTTTGAAGTTGACTGAACGGAGAGCTGACAGCCGCCGATCCCCGACCTCAAACGCTATGATTTTACTGACAATGATCGTTCGTGTGGCAGACGGACTCCCGCTCGCTGCGTCCATACAGGAGGATGAACAGGTATGAATGAGGGCTGAGCGCCCTGTGTGAACACACTTGCAGCCAAACGCTAATGAAAAAAAGGGGGGATTTTTACATCCTTGGTCCTCTAGGGAGATCTTTCTTGCAGCTTCAACTCAAATTGTAATTATTCAGAGCACTGGGTGTGAGTTGTTTTTACAGAAACAAGAACCGATTGAAAGCTGAGCTGAATATAAAAATAGTTTGGGCGGGTCCTGGAAAAGTAGATACTGATGGCAAGTCTGTTTACATTTAGCGGTCAAACCTGTCTATGTCCGGTCTATGTCCACATTTGATGGACTGTTTGGAATATGTAACGTGATGCAAAGATTAAAAGGGTTTATGCCAGGATCTGTAACTGACCTTTGAAGTGACAATTAATTCAGTAGTTTTATTACAAAAAAAGAGAAAAGAAGTCAGATGCATTATTAAGTAGGTTGGTTACGATCACACTGATGCCTGTTTCTGAAGTATCACACTGGGAAGTTTAATGTTTTGGTTTGTTGTAAAATAATGCAGATAATCTCAATCAGAGTGACTCCCAGACTGTGTACAAGTGTTCTCACTGCAGGAGATTAAAAGATGCATTTTGATTTGGGGGTGCTGGTTTCCAAAAGTATACAGAGACACTTTTGCAAGTTGCATATGTGGATGACTTTAATCTTTCTCCCTCATTTCGAGAGGTTAGCTGTAACGTGAAGAATGTTCAGCTGCTTGTTAATGTAAATATCTAACCAGCCAGTCATGCTGCAGCAACTTGGTGCATTTAGGCATGTAGCCATGGTCAGGATGACCTGCTGAATTTCAAACTGAGCATCAGGATGGGGAAGACAGGTGATTTAAGTGACTTTGAACGTGGCATGGTTGTTAGTGCCAGACAGGCTGGTCTGAGTATGTCAGAAACTGGTGATCTGGTGATTAGTCTCAATTTTTGATGCAACATTCAGACGGTAGTGTCAGAATTTGGTGTAAACAACATGGACAACAGTTCAGGCGGGTGTCTGTGTGTTATGGTATTGGGGATATTTTCTTGGCACACTTTGTACCAACTGAGCATCATTTACAGCATCATACAGCCTACCTGAGTATTAATGCTGACCATGCCCCTCCCTTTATGACCACAGTGTACATATCTTCTGATGGCTGCTTCCAGCAGGACAACACACAATGCCACAAAGCTCAAATCATCTCAAACTAGTTTTCGTGAACAATAAGTTCGCTGTACTCAAATGGCCTCCAACATCACCAGATCTCAATCCAACAGAGGACATTTGGAATGTGGTGGAGACGAGAGATTCACATCATGGATGTGCAAATCTGCAGCAACTGTGATGCTATCATGTCAACATGGACCAAAATATCTGAGGAATATTTCCAGCATCTTGTTGAATCTACAACATATTGCCAAAAGTATTCACTTGTCTGCCTTTACACACATATGAATTTGAGTCACAGCCCATTCCTAATCCATATGGTTTAATATGATGACCCTTTGCAGCTATAGCAGTTTCAACTCTTCTGGCAAGGCTTTCCACAAAGTTTAGGAGTGTTTATGGGAATTTTTGACGATTGTTCCAGAAGCACAGTTGTGAGGTCAGACACTAATGTCATCCCAAAGGTGTTCTATCAGGTTGAGGTCAGGACTCTGTGCAGGCCAGTCAAGTTCTTCCACACCAAACTCGCTCATCCATGTCACTGATACAGTGGATGCCACAAAGAATTAAGGCAGCTCTGAAAGCAAAAGCAGGTCCAACCTGGCACTAGCAATAAAGTAAATAAATAACTAATTAAATAAAAATAAGAATGAGCTCAAGTCTGTTTTACTTGTCCTTGTCAGTCAGAAAGAAACCTCCAGCAGTACCAGAACCAGGCCAAGCAGCTGTGCCGTAAACTGGACGCTCAGAGTCCAGAACGCTGTACCCTTGAGGCTGGCGACATGAACTTTCAGTAAGAACACACAAGTGCTCCTGTTCTTTTAAAACACATTCACAAAGAGAAACTTTTGTTAGTTTTGGTGAGGTTTAATTTGAATCATAAAGCGCCTCAAATATAACCAATGGTTTGGCCTTGTTTTCAGCTTTTTAATAGCCCAGGGTGTATGCTACCTGTCCCTCTGCGAGGCTTCTTTTCCCAGAAAGATGGCTTTTGCATACCTTGAAGACCTCCACAGTGAGTTTTATGACCAGTATGGAAGAAGAGTACCCACAGTAACCAGGCCCTACTCCTTCATAGAATTTGGTAAGACTGGTGTTGAACATCACGACACTACTCACATGCTACAAAAAAGAATGAAAACTTTTATAGTATCCTACATGTGGTTCCAGACACATACATCCAGAAAGTGAAGAAGTCGTATGTGGACAGCAGGGCCCGGAGGACCTTGGGCAGCATTAACACAGAGCTGCAGGACATCCAGAGAATTATGGTTGCAAATATTGAGGAAGTCCTGCAGAGAGGAGAAGCGCTTTCTGGTAAGTGTAGCCAGTGCTGGAAATACATGCCATCAAATGGGAGGTGCTGATTCTGTTCAGAATTATGAAGACAGCTTGTTGCGGTCTTTCTCCAAGTTAAAAACTACAATGTACATTTATTCATAGAGAGACGTTCAGTTCATACCGATGTTTTGATTTTTTCCCCCTCAGCTATAGACACAAAAGCCAGCAATCTGTCCAGCCTGTCGAAAAAGTACCGCAATGATGCCAACTATCTCAACACCCGCTCCACCTATGCTAAGGTTGCAGCTGTGGCCGTGGTGTTTATCACACTCATTGTGTACGTGCGTTTCTGGTGGCTCTGATGAGCTCAGACAAGGACCTTGATGCAAAGGAGGAGTTTTTCCTTGAAGAGCACTTAAACTAATTGCATTACATGCCTGTTGTATACCAGGGTGCCTTGAAACAGTCTTACACAGCCGACCCATGTTGAATGTAGACCTTCTTTCTGTAGTTTATTCAGTGTTGGGTTATACAGTAGAAACAGAGCCGTAGGGCTTTAATGGGACTCCTTTGTATGGAAGAAAGTGTTTTATATAGAGTTCATGTCAATACTGGAAAATTTAAAGGGGACCCATTATGTTTATATACGGCTTCAGAGTAGCTTTGCATGAGTCAAAGTTCAAATGATGCTTATTTATTTTACACTGGGTCTTGTTGCAGCTCCTCAGTCAATTTTCATCTCTGAGTTTCACCTTTTTAGCTACATTTCTTCACACTGGCTGCCCCTCTTAAGCAGCTGGATGGGGCTTCTGTGCTTCATAGGTCACGTTATAGAGCATAAAGTGTTCATATTTCTACACAGTAATATTAGGACTTCTGTCAGCATTACGTGTAAGCATGTGCAGGGGTTTGTAAGAGTCTTAAAACTGTGATGAAATGAATGTTTGTATACAAAGTTTACACAACTGTGAGAAAGTGTTATTGAAAACAATAAATATTTATCAAGAAATCTGTTTGGAAGTTTTATATATGACAATTTATGTGAACATCAGAAAGGCAGCAGGCCTTCTCTATATAGTACATACAGTACTGAACTAATTTAGACCACCATCCAATCTAAGGTTTATGCCACAGTTGCCCTAAGTTAACAATATTGGTAATTACCAAATCATTTGTTTCTGTAATGATTAATCCACCAGAATGTGCAAACTTTTTAATCAATATGATTTTTGTTATCCCGGAATTTTCAAATTTGCAATCTTACAAAAAAAAGCACTTTAATAATCTTTAAGATGCCAAATTACAGTTATTTCCTTGAACAATTTGTTTTTAAAGTAAATGCTTGATTAATTTATGACTGATTAAGTCCAGTGTGCCGGCTCAAATTTGGGCATAAAACTGTGAATTTGGTGCATTTGCCTAATAAGTAACAATATAATCTTTAGTTTTAAAGAAGTTTTTGACAGATTTCTAAAATAATTGTTTTCTTGTTTTTAGGACAGGTAGACTAATTAATTTAAGTACTGTACATAGTTAAACTGGCATTCCCAGTGATCACATGAAAACCAAGCAGCTCCGATTTAGACAAAGTCAGAGCAAACAAAAAAAGCAAGTCAGACCAGCGCAACTAAGCTGCTCCTTAAATCACTTTGAAAACCAGTGAGTGGCTCTGATGGCAAAATGAAGACGACAAAGATTCAGTGTCCGTGTTTTGACTGTATATAAAAGATGGATGTAGCCACTGTGACATCCGACTGGTTAGCTAAGTCCCCTTTTTTTGTACAGCCTTGAGGGGAGCATTTTTACCACGACCAGCTTAACTTTTTGACTGAAACTGAACGACACCAACAGGGACAAAATAAATATGCTGCATTAACTAAGACTGGGAACAAGAACTCATTAGGAAAATGTTTCCTGAGGGCTGCTGCTGGCCATTAGAGTCAATGCAGGTTTAAGGCTCATGTCCATCTTTTACATATATAGTTCACAAATCTTGCAATACAGGCATCTCAGCAGCTTTAAGTGAAATGATACTGACAACAATACAGATTTACTAACCTTGACAGTCAGACTTAGTCACTCACTTTACAACTACTGTTTAAATATATCACAGCCGTGGTCAAAGTGTAACAACAGTAAAAATCAGCTTTGAGCAGCCTCACACTGTTCAGTGAACAAGTAAGCTGTGGTGTCTCACTTTTCCCCAGTTTCTGAAATAATAATAACCTGCACTCTAGTTTTCCCACAGCAGAGTAAAAAGAGCAGAATTCTTGTTTCGGTCCTCCAGCGTGATGAATGGAATGATTTACGCCATCATATCAAAGTCGTCCCGCTGCAGAGGAAACACAGTGATGAGTTTTGTGACATCAGAATTATGATTTAGGCCTGAAAACTATCAGTGTTTTCATGAGATTCAAGCACCAGATCCTCATTTGTTTGGAAACAACTGCAGCCTTGACTTCAATGACAGTGAAACACATCAAGATTCTGCAAAGCCACTCACCTCTTCATTATAATTCATGACATGCTGCTTGATCTTCGACGAGTCCACCCACGTGACGAAATCTTCCATATTTCTGAAAAGGTTGCATCAGTATTTGATCACTTGGATGGATTTCCATATTTTATATCTATATAAAAATTATGGAGCACCTGTGTGAAAAACATTCTGCTGTATCAAAGTGTTTCTAAAGATAATGTGAGAAGACTAAACATCCAGAGACCAACCTTGTGACTAGAAACGCTGGGTCTGTAACAATGTCTGGGCCAACACGCACATCTGTGACTAAGTCAAGGACAACACTGCAAATCTGTTTTTAATCCTTGGATGAAGTCAAATCTGAAGTGTGAAACATAACAATTTGCAATTACACAGCAGTGCAGGATACGTCCTTGCTCGATGAAAGTAATGGCCGTCTTCAGGTTCTGAGCCATACGAAGGTTCAGCATGATGCTGGGCAGCCGCCTCCTGCAGGAGTAACACAGATATCAAGTATGCATGAAGGATTGCATTCATACACAGCACTGTATAAATGTCTTGAGACACCCCTCAGTTCTTTATATTTTGCTAGGAAAATAGGTGGAGTGATTTATTAGAACATACATGGAAAATACATACAGGATATAAGCCAAAAAACGAGCTTGGAAGTCAATCTATGGTGTGACCACCTTTATTCTTCAGCACAGCCTGAACTCTCTTTGGCAGCGTTCTTGTCATTTCTTTCAGTAGTGTTCAGGAATAGTTCTCCAGGATTGAAGGACATTCAAAGCTCTTCTTTAGATGTTGGCTGCATTTTGTTCTGTTCTCTGTCACAATGATCCCACACTGCTTCAATAATGTTGAGATCCAGGCTCTGGGGAAGCCAATCCATGACTGATAGTGTTCCACTGTGTGTTTTTCTATCCAGGTTTGCTTTTACCGCACTGGCTGTGTGTTTGGGATCACTGTCATGCTGAAAAATGAAGCTGTTGCCAATCAGATGCTTTCCAGATGATATTACATGGTGAATTAAAATCTGATTGTACTTTTCTGCATTCATAATTCCAATTTTGACAAGATCTACAACACCACAGGCTGAAATGCAGCCCCAAACCATCACAGAGCCTCCACCGTGTCTTACAGATGGCTGTAGATACTCACTGTTGCACATCTGTCCTGTCCTCCTTTGTGCATACTAATGAACCATTTGGATTCATCACTCCATAAAACCTGTGGATTTTCTGTCCAGTTCTTGTGTAATATGTCATACCTCAGCCTTTCCTCCCCATTTCCCTTCCATAAGAATCTCTCAGGTACAAGAACTGGACTGAAAATGAGTGAAAAAAGCAACCAATGCCCAAAGAAAAATTCTGAAAGACCTTCAGAAAGCTTGGAAAACTATTGTTCAAGACCACTAAAATTACAAGAAACTTACTCCTTATAAACTCCTTGTAAACAAAATATAAAGAAATCAGGGGTGGCTCCAGACTTTGAACAGTACTGTAGACTTCATGAGTTTAACATAAAAACACAAATTTACCTGCAGAATGAAGAAGCTGTGACTTTCTCTGTGAGGGATAAATTCTGTCTGGTGGGGATGAGACCGATGCTGTATCTTAGGTGAAGAAAGAGAGGAAAAAAAAAACCATTGTAAGTGTGAGAGCAACAAAGGTTTAGAATAAGCTCTACACAACGTACAACACAGCACTTATGCAAATCTTTTCAAAATCAAAGACAAAACATTAAATAACTGTACAAGCTCCAAACCCTTACAGTTTTTCAAGTAACTGATGCGTGCTTTGTGCTCTGAAGCCATCTTTCTCATCCAGGTCTCTGATTTTCCTGGCCAGGTCTCTGATATTACGACTCAGCTTGTTGTACCTGTGACACCAGATGGGAGAACGCGTTATAGTGTTTATATGACTTGTCAAAATCAGCGAAATACTACACATACACGAGTCTATTCTCCTATAAAGTGCAAATAACCGAGGCTAAAGGAAGCAGCTAGCAGCCACAGACTCACTTGGTGTAGTCCTCCCGTTTCTCGATGTGATACTTCCGTAACACTTTGACCTCGTGCAGATTGTTGTCCACCTCCCAGTTGATGAAGTCGACCTTTTTCAGCAACTTCTGCTCATGATACTTTAACTTACGAACCATTTTACAGCGTTTTATGCCTGCTCTACCAAAGCAGCCCGAGGACAGAAACAGGAAACACGTGCTGCAATTTTTCTCCTTCGTCCTCTAGAACTGAAGGTGGTGGACGGCAACAGCGCCATCTACCCACGACCATCAGTTATAGTCTCTGTTACCATGTTTTATTGTCGCATTACCACCTTTTAAAAAATGTTTTAATAATAATAATTTAATAATCTGTTTCCCGTCCTCAGAACATAATCTAAAATATATGTTTATCTTTTTCAAAATTTCAAATTAAAATTTATTTGGAGAGTCATGCAAGACAGCCATTTATTCTAGGCTCGTATTCGTGTTATATAATACGATAATAAATTAACTTAAGTTTCGAGCTTATTATAAAGTAAATTAATTTGAGGCATAAATTTCTGAATTAACAATAAAAACATATGACGTAAATAAGTGCTAATCATACTATTTTGTCGTATTAGTATAATCTATAAAGAATGGAATGTAGAGAAAACCAAGCGTACGCTATCTGTTGAATTCATTTCGTACAAACCAGGAAATATCGGTAGATAGTGAATTAGAGCCAGTGAGTTAAACTGTTTTAAATAGGTTATTCCAGAGTAATAAAGCTGGACCCGTTAACATGATTTGATGATTAACTTTAGAAAGTGCCCCCTCTCTCAGGTGTTTACATTGTAATAGTGGAAGTTTTTTTTCAGCAGGGGTCAGCAAACCTCTGGGCTGACTGGGTGCTCCGCAGCTACAAGTGGATTCATTCATTGAGGAGCCTACAGAGGAGGAGGAGGCACTGCGCCCACGTGCGTAAAGACTCTCTGTAGCTATGTGGGTTGTTTGTTTATCGCTATGAGTGTTAAATTTAGGTAAAGAAAACAGGACTATCCAGTGAGCGGGCGCCGACAGACCGTCATCCACGCCGTCAGCTGAGCTCCAGCCTACAGGTAAGTTTCACTGCGGTGGAGAATTTGTCAAAGGTTAGACCGTCACAAACCAGGTCACCTGGGATCATTTTGTTTTAGCTGCAAAAGTATCTTTAAATCTACAGTGATTTCGTGTTTGTGTCTCTTTTTCAGGACTGCTACTTTTTTCAACACCTAGTAGTTGTTTTGCTTTATTGTATGCTATAACTGTGTAATAAGGGATTAATAATTTTAAAAAATGAAAATGAAATTTCACAAGTTTTTACAGAATAAGGCACTCAGAATGTGCATTAATGAAAGATACAGAATTTTCAGTTTGAACTGTGAACTATACTGAACAGCAAGAAGTATGTGAACTTTTGGGTAGTCTCTTTTCTAAATAAGTCCAGGCGTCGTTGGTTCACGGTAGAACTCCAAAAAGCAGTTCCTTTCAAGCTGTAGGCAAAGGCCTGCATTACACGGCTGACACTTCCAAGGAGCGCTGCTTCTTTCCCAGATTTCCAGTGCTGGCAGCGACCGGAAAGCGTTCTTGGCTTGGGGATTGGGGCCAAACACGGCAGAAAAACACCGCAACTCAGACTCACTTGGTTAAAACATGGTTTTAAAAATAGTCAAATAACAGCAAACAACATGAAAAAACAAAACACGATTAAAAAAACGGTAAACAAAACCAAACAAACAAAAAAACACCCAAAATGTGTGATAAAATGTCAATTTTCTGCAGAGCTCCGTCGCCCTCACTCGCTCTACTGTCAACATACCTTCTTCATCCAGGGGCTGCTGTACCTGGGATTACCGTAATGAGCACAATATCACTGAAAAGCGCAGAGTCGATGCGTTGGAATTTTTTTCGATTGCGCAAATGGCTCAAGAGTTACGGTAATAACAAAAAAAAAAAAGACGGTCGCCGGCAGCAGGTTTGTGCTTGTAGGGTTAAAGAAATTTAAACATCCGATTGTCTGCAAGGACATCTTTTGTTACTAACTTGGATAGCGTGCACTTTACCCTTTTCAAATCTGTCAAGATGCCTTCGGGGGCAGTGTGTTTCATTGTCAGCAGCAGACTGGAAACAATACGGAGTATTCAGTCTCACAAGTCGACATTCACGCTCTCGGTTACACCTTTCATTCAGATGTTGTTTTGCCATCTGATACACCCACATCCTGCTGAATGTGATGAAAATCACTGTTTACCCAAGTCAGCTCCTTCTGAACAAACACATGAGTCAAGTCCTTAATAAATGGGGGGAAAGTCCGGTAAAGACCTGATACAAGCTCCAGAGACCACCTGATACAGGAGCTGAGAGATGCATCTGGCCCTTCAGTCGATCCGTCTTCTGTTCACTGAAGCCTCAGCCTCACTGGTCTGTGGAAAGATGGCTGTCAAGAAACTATTCTTAAGGAGGAGACACAGGGACAAAAGGCTAAGGTATGCCAAATTACACAAGAACTGGACTGAAAATCAGTGGCAACAGGTCGGAAGGAGTGATGAATCCAAATTTGAAATATTTGATATCAGTATTTAGGAGGAGGTCTCAATAGTTTGTATATCTGTCTTTGGACAAAATTACAGCTGTAAGCAAAATGCAGCCACAAACATTTCCAGGTGTGTCGTTGTGGTCAAAATGAAAGGGACAACCTGGCCCTTTTCCAGGAAGCATGTTCAACAAAATGAGTTTCCCGTTCCAGAGGAGCTAATCAGAGTCTGTTCGACCAGTTCTGAGTATGTTCACCTTGAGTTTAACGCGTACGTGAGTGATCTTCAATCCAGCAACAGGTAGAGAGCTGAGCCTCCAGTTTAGATCGTGTCGGGGAAATTAAGCCAATATTAAGGGATCCCGACGGGATGAGCTGGGAAATGACTCAGTACAGGATCTGGGCCTTATCCTATCTGAACCCACGATCCTGATCTGTTTTGGATCCTCGTGCTGCGCCGAGTGGACTTAGTTGATCCCTTCGGACGGACCCGGTTCTGGGTAGGCCCGCTGAGACTGACTTACATGATTTTCAATAGAAAATATGTCGAGATTCTTACTCTGAATTTCAGACACCAGAACTTGTAAAATGTTGACATCGTTTAATGACTGAATCTTCATCGATGAACAAATTTCAGCAAAATGTTCGGAACAGAGAGAGTCTGCAGCTGCAGTTAAAAAGTCACTTTAAACACATTTAGTTCAGTTTTCAAGTCTTAAAATCATTTCAGCCTCACCTTCACTCAAATACTCACATCATCTCCGAGATCAGGACATTTTTCCATCAGTGACCTTTTAAAAAACGACCAATGATTGATCATTGATCACTGATCAGTGTGTTCTGCGTCTAAAGCTTCATACAGGTCAGTGAGGTGTAAACTATGATGTTACAGTAACTACAGTAAATGTTTCAGAGGATCTGACTCTGCACAGAGTCTCAGAGTGGCAAAGGTTACAGTGGGAGATTACAGATTTTATTCTGTGCTGATTAGATGCGTGACATATTCGCGGTCTCCGTCCTTATAGTCTACTGACAAGTGAATGACTGTAAAAGCGCTCATGTTAAGTTAAAAAAAAACGAGCCAATGTCTCACTGGGATTTCAGTGTTTGTGAAAACGCAAACGTCTACAAATGAATTCACTCCTCTAATCGCTCTGACAGCGACTTTATAGATGAGGAAATAAATCCGCTGCAGGTGCAGCAGGAGGGGAGGAGTCAGAGACACGCTCAGAGTTTGTTGAAGAAAACCTGCCAGCGAGCAGGTTCGGTTCACAGTCTGGTACCCCGGTGTTGTGCTGAACAGTGATTTCCGATGTTTCGAAGCGTTTCTCATGTGTAACATCTTTGCTTTGATTGGTAAATAGACTGTAGTCAACAGGACTGATGGATACATGAAATGAAGAAATTGCCTGTTTTGCAAGTATCTTTATGAGTTTGCATTATTGTAACTCCATTATCAATCCAGTCCTTTTTGCCCACTTCAGATATCTTTATAGAACTCTGATGTCATATTTGTTGTCATTTTTGCTGATCTGCAGATCTGTCTTTAAAAAAGACATTTTTAACATCAATGACAGTTTTTACTCTGATAAATAAAGAATATATAGAAGTCACTTTACTAAAAAAAAGTGATTGCAGCGTCTACCTTGTGACAGGGATGTCGTTTCTGGCTCAAAACGACTTCACATCATTATTGAGAGCTGTTTTTGACATGTGTTTGACAGATTTAGGCCACAAAGTCATTCACAGCAGTTTAAATACAGCCAGTCATTTTCTGGCAGACAATCTCCTTATGACACAACACCTGTAACTGACTCAGAGCTGAACTCCGGGGTTTCCCTCGGAGATGACTTGTTTGTGGTAATTAAGACAGACCTATGGTGTAAGTCATTCGTGTATTTGAATCTTGACATTGCCTTCCTCCTTCTGTTGTTGTTGTATTTCACTGAACAGTGTTTCTCACTGTATTTGTATTCGTTTTGAAAGGTATTCAGCCTGGCTGCAGGTGAACTGAAATCTATTTAAAACAAACAAGAACAAATACGCTGTTTAATTTACTGATGCTCATTAACTCAGCATAAGCCGAGCTCTATTGACAAACATGCTGTGACAACAACTCAACTCTCTCTCCTACACAGAATCCACGAACAAGCCGTTTATGTTACAACGCAGCAAGTTTTGAACCAGTATCTACACCGTAAGAATAAGAAAGCCTGTTTTCACAGATGAACCCTTTCTCATCTGTTACCCTTTCAGTAATAGGACCTTTGAAATATCTATTAAGAAATCGTTATTCCAAACTGTCTGACACCATCACATACTGTGCTCAATATTGCCCATTTTCTTTTAAACTAAGAGCATTAAGACACTTTTTAAATGTGTAATACAGTGATTAGCACTGTCTGACTTCACCAGCCAGTTTGTGCTCTTCTGTGTGGTTTGCATGTTCTCCCATGTCTGTGCAGGCTCTTCCTGCCACAGCCCAAAGACATGCATGTTAGGTTAAACTGGCCTTAGCTGTGAATGTGAACCTGAGTGGTTGTCTGTCTCTGTGTTAATCCTGCAGTAGACTAGTGACCTGCCTCTCGCCTTTTGACAGCTGGGATAGGCTCTGGCCCCCCCATCCAACCCTGAACTGGACAAATGGTTAAGAAAGTGGATGGATGGGACTGAATAAGTAACAGCACAGATGGCTCTGCAAAAAAACAAAGTTTGAAAATGTACTTGGAGAGAGTTGGCGGGGTTTGTCGGGTGTAGAAGCTGCAGTCTGTAAGGTGGACACTCGCACACACTGACGCACACAGAAACAGAGAGGGACTGTGCAGCCGTGCCCTTCTGCTAAGCAGAGCTCCTACATAAGGAGGTCACTGTGCTGAACACCACTTTTCCTGTCAACGCTTCTTGGCCTTCATCTCGGCCTGTTGTGCATCTCATTTTTTATTTTTAGCAAAGCACTGTGCGACTACGATAACACTTGTAACTGCTTCACAGCATAGCCCTGTGGCAAGTAAAACACAGTCATAAGTTTGCTCTGGTATTGAGAGTTTATTTGTTTAAGATGATATGAGTGTAACAACAAGGAGGAACCACAAACTTTGTAGTGAGTCAGATCCAGGTGCGCAATTGTCTGTAGTGCTGAAACAGGGACTATGCTGTTTCAGCATAAATTAACTCTTTAATTTATGCAACAGTGTGACAGAGTAGCAATTCACTTTTGCAATAAAATAATCTTCATTTTATTAATCAATTTATTTGTCTAGCACATTAAAACAACAGTCATTGACCAAAGTGCTTCACAAGGCATAAAACAAATAAAACAACAAATAAAATAATATAAAACATAAGAACATAAAACAAAAATAAAAACACAGTAAAACCATTAACAATGCAATAAACAATGAAGGACTGTAATAGCAATGCCAATAGTAATGCCAAGAAGATCTATCAATCAGTCTGAAATGCACATGCAAATAAATAGGTTTTAAGAAGTTTTTTTTTAAGTAGTAGGGGAGTGAACTTCTCTCATGAGGAGAGGAAGGTCATTCCAGAGTTTAGGAGCAACCACGGCAAAGGCTCTATCCCCTCTACTCTTCAAATTAGATTTATATCTGGTCAATAGAATATTTTCAACTAATTATCCATTAAATTTGAAAACTTTAGTGGAGGAATCATTTTTTTGTTACAAATGCGGCACCGCTGACAGTGTGGAGTAATAGCTGCACCCAGAGAGAGTGCTTTCAGGAATTACATTTATAAGAAACACCAAAAAAATGTAGTTTATTTCCTGAACTTGGTGAAAACATTCAAATGTGCAGAGCTTACTGCAAACACATCATTAACCAGGGAAGGCTGTGGTTTTCCTGACCAACGGCTGGTCACTCAACAGTTTCAGCGGTGATTGACCGACACCTTCCTCCTCTGCACTAAATCTACGCCTCTAATGCTGGAGGACAAATTTCCAATAACTAAGATCAGGAAAGGTGACAGCTGTTTCCAGTATGTTCCCCATTAATTTTTATCTGTAAAGGACCGGTCACAGGCTGTTAACCCACAGTATCTTCCACTGTCCTCTCATGCTGCTCTTTAATGGTATTTTATTAACTTATTAAGAATGTTACGTCAATGCAGGCGTTGGTTTCTAGCTCAAGGACACTGCAGCAGCCTTGCTCGTGCCGTCACGTGTAACGAAATCCTCTGCAGGTCCCTTTGTTTGGAAACAACCAAACTGAATGAACCCTTCAGTTCACTCTGTTTCATTTTCTTCTTGTCCATCCTAAAGGCTCCTCTTCATTGACTGTCAGCAGAGTCAGACATTTTTCCAAAATGGTGGTGTTGCATTCCTCGTTACTGAAATATGTGTCTCTGGGGGTTCTGGTGCTGCAAACCACCATGCTGGTGCTCACAATGCGCTACTCCCGTACCCTGAAGGAGGATGGCCCTCGCTACCTGGCTTCCTCTGCTGTGGTGTCAGCTGAGATACTCAAGATTTTCACTTGCACCCTCCTATTCTTCAAGGAGAATGGTGAGTAAGAAAGAAACTCTGATTTCCTCTCCTGCAGCTGCAGATTTGGCACTACCTGGGCAGAAAATCCTATATACCTGTTCCCCAGTCTTATTAATAAACTTCATGGGTGGTCCTCAGGTTGAATTACTGACTATGCTTTTTCTGTTTCTTGTCAGATTTCAACTTGCAGGAAGTGAAAGCGACTGTTAAATGAGGAGATTCTGAGCAAGCCTGTGGAGACCATGAAGCTGATCATTCCTGCAGGGATCTACACTCTGCAGAACAATCTGCTCTATGTTGCCCTATCCAACCTGGACGCGGCCACCTATCAGGTTACATACAAATGAATGAATGTGTTGATTCGAGTTCTCTGAGTGTGTGTGTGTGTGTGTGTGTGTGTGTGTGTGTCTGTGCGTGTGTGTGTCTGTGTGTGTGGACCGATTTCTGTATGGTTTTACTTGGCTGCTTTCTATGGGTTTGCTTTGCTCAATTCACGGAGTACATGTGTTGTAAATATTGATGAGGAAATTAACATACTAGTTAATAAGTGTAAAACATCATAGTTTAGGGTATTCTTAAAATGCTTGTGTCATTGTTGTGCTTTAGGGGTTTTTTTTAAATTAAAATTTTGCTTTAAAAAACATATTTTTAATGGAAATAACAAGTAGGAACTTAATAGGAAAATAACAGTCCCGCCATTCAATGTCTTTTATAACCCCTGACTGTAGTTTGGCGCACATGGATACCCACACATTTTAATTTTAGCAAAAACAAAACAAAACAAACAACAACCAAAAACAAACAAAAAACAAAAGTCCTTCCCATTAAGTGTTTTTGAGGGGGTTAAAAACCAAGTTCAGTTTTTTTGTCACAGATTAACCATTTTCAGGCTGTTTGAGCTACATGAACGCCAAGATTTGTAGGCTCATAACATCCAGGTCCATAAATACAAACTGTTGTGTAACAATTTATGGTAGTGACGCTGTCCAGTTCCCGTCCTTCTTGTATATACTGAGGTCTTAAACTTCTACAAATGAATGAAACAATAGCACTTGATCAGCATTTCTTGAGTAAATTTCGGTAGCCTTTATTAACCCGTATAGCAAATAACTGTCATGGTCCTGGGCCATTTTCCCAGTATTTTGTAGTATTTTGTGTTTTTCTGTGAGGTTCAGTTTTTTGTTGTATCTGCTGTGTTTCTAACAGTTCAGATTTTTAGTTTGTTTTAGTTTTCTGAATTCTGTTATTAGTTATATTTAGTTAGGTTCCTGTGTTCCAGTGTCTGTTTTGTCCCTCTGCGTCATCGTCCCTGGTTTTATATTTAGTGTAGTCCCTGTTTTGTGTCAAGTCCGCATTTGTATCGTGTTTGGTCTCTTCCTGTTTTATTTTGGCAGTCTCCTGTTCCCTGTGTGTCTTTTAATTTTGCTTCCTTTGTTTTGTTAGTGTAATTCTGATCACCTGTTCTCCCCAGATGTTTCCACTGTGTGTGTGTGTGTGTGTGTGTCTGTCTGTCTTGTTCAGTTCCTTGTCACATTGTTGTCTATCCTGTGTGTGTGCATTCCTCCTGAAGTTCCCTTTTGGTCTCCAAGGACCATGTTCTGCAGATTATTGTCTACCTTGGCTTTGGGAGTTTGTGTTTTTTTGCATGCTCTGGGACAGTATGCAAAGACTCAGCATTAAAGATAATTCGAGTTCAACTCTGTCTCACGCACCCTGCGTTTGGGTCCAACCCTGCCTGCCACACAGCCACACCCTGACAACAGTACACCTGAAGAAGAAACTGGATAAGAGGCACTTTAGAGAATTTTACAAAACAATCCTGTCAACAGTGACTTGGTGACACTGAAGCTCTACCAACAGAATGAAGTGTAACAGGTTCTCTATACATACCAGTCATGGGAGTACAAAGCCTTCAGCGGGCGTGCCATTGATGGGAGCCTCAAATACAGGTTGCCTGTCCAATTTTTATAAAAGATTTGGCCTGATCCCTGCACAGCTAAAAATTAAACAAAACGACATACACATCTCTGTGCTAGCCCTACAACAGGCTAGCGACCTGTACAGAGTGTACCCTGCCTCTCTAGGCTCCAGGTGTTAAAAAGTAGGTATTGAGTTTGACATGTTGCAGGCAGCAGCTCAGTCCATAAGATGCGATGAACTCAACTGTGTAGTTTAAACAGGAGCTGGGCCAGGCAGTGCCTTAATATAACACATAAAAGCTTTCATCAGTTTTTGTGTGTTGTAGCGAGTGATGCATCATTTATTTAAAGCATCACTTGTGTGTTCATGCCCAACACAGGTCACATACCAGTTGAAGATCCTCACCACAGCTCTGTTCTCCGTCTTCATGCTCAGGAAGAAGTTGGGTTTCTACCAGTGGCTCTCCCTGCTCTTACTCATGGCTGGAGTCACTCTGGTGCAGGTAAGAGTGCTCACCATCACCACATTAATCCTGAGCAGTGTAAAGTTTGATTTCTAGTTTTGTAACATGGCTTACTTCTGTGAAATGAGTCTCACTTTATTCTCAAATCAGAATTAGTCATAAATTAATCATTTTAAATACTCTGCCCAGCCCTCTGCACATGATCATCAGTGTTTCAATCTCTACAGTGGCCGACAGAGTCTGCAGATGTCTCTGAGCGCAAGATGCTGTCAGCAGGCTCCCAGTTTGTGGGACTGATAGCCGTGCTGATGGCCTGTGTGTCCAGTGGTTTTGCTGGAGTTTACTTTGAGAAGATCCTCAAAGAGACGGAACAGAGTTTGTGGGTTCGTAATATACAGCTGGGTGAGTGGCTATACCTTCATTTGTATGACGGGCTGAGTGACAAACATACAGTCCCATAAAAAAAGGTTTTCACAAGACTCTGCAGTCCTGTGAAAATCCTAAACCGAGATTTTGTGGCTTGCCGAACCACCATTAGCAGCAATAGCTTGCAGTACTCATTTTCTGTATGACTTTATTAGTCTCTCACATCATTGTGGAGGAATTTTAGCCCACTCTATTTTACAGCATGACTTCAGTTCATTGAGGTTTGTGTGCATTCATTTATGGATTTAAGGTCCCGCTACATTATTTAAATCAGGTTGAGATCTGAACTTTGATTGGATCATTGCAACGCTTTGATTCTTTTCTTTATCAGCCACATTTTTGTAGTTTTGCTGCTTTGCTTGGCATCATTGTATGGCCCAGTTTTGGCTAAGCTTTAGCGGTCCTCACATTTGACTCTAGAACACGTTGGTATACAGAGGAAGTCATGGTCAACTCAATGACTGCATAGTGCCCAGGTCATGTGGCTGCAAAACAAGCCCAAATCATCATCCCTCCACCACCGTGCTGACACTTAGGATGAGGTGTTTGTACTGAAAGGCTGTGTTTGGTCTTCTGTATGTTATAGCCAAACATCTCCACTTTGGTCTCATCTGTCCAAAGGGCATTATTCCAGAAAGCTTGTGGTTTGTTCAGATGCAACTGATTGATGCAAGAGCTTTACTCTTGGCAAACATTTAATATGCTAACTGAGGCCTGTAGAGTCTGAGATGTAGCTCTTGGGTTTTTTTTTGCAGTTTCTCTGAGCGTTGCATTGTCTGACCCAGGAATGAATTTACTGGAACATCCACTCCTGGGAAGACTGGCAACTGTCTTGAATGTTTGCAACTTTGGGATCGTTTTTCCACTGTAGAATGATGGACTTTATATTGTTCGGAAATGGCCTTTTAACCCTTCCCAGACTGACTGAGCAACAATTGCTTCTGTAAGATCACTGCTGATGTCTTTCCTTCTTGCTATTGTGTTAAAACACACCCGAATGCTTAGGAGCAGCAAACTGCCAAAACCTCTGCTTTCACAGAGGTGCTCACACTTGCTGATGATCAGTTATTCAAGTGATTTGATTAGCATCACCTTACTGCTACATGGAGGCGGTAAGGGTGCGCCTTTTTATGGAACTGCATAGAGCCTTATGAAACTTTTCTTTTTCATGTGACTATGGATGTAGAGAGAGACTAAAATGAGGATTTTTGCAACTGTTAAATTAAATACAGAATGATAACAGCATAAAAAAGGAGAAACAGGCAACGTGTATTTTACTGACGAATCCTAAGCGTTTTCATTTTGAAACACTGCTCCAATCTGTAGCAGAAAGACAGTGTGTTCCTCCTCCTTCGTGCTGTATAAAGCTGGTTTTAGGTTGTTCCTGGAGGGTTTTGATGATCAGCAACCTTTTATAATATCTTCTGTGTTTACTAATTGTTCAGGCTGATTTGGTGATTTGCCAAATGAAACCTTTCTTGTTGTATGGATGTGGGTTTCTTGGTATGCTTTCATCTGTGTGCATTACAACAGTGCTGAGGAGAGTTAAAGGTGAGTTTATAGGTTGGCTACTGATCAAACTTGACAGCATCTTAGGACTGCAGTCTGGTTCACGACAACACAACTACAGCTCGTGTTATTTTGTTTTAAAACCCGCACCAGTTAAAATGCCACTTTTGCCTGATTTGTTCCAACAAAGCCCTCACGACTAACCCCATCCTCTTGTCTCTTTTAGGTTTGTTCAGCTTTGTGTTTGGCCTCATAGGCATGATGATATATGATGGCCAAAGAGTGATACAGTCGGGGATGTTTCAGGGCTACAACACTATTACCTACGTAGTTGTTGTCTTACAGGTTGTGTTATTGTGTCATTACATGCCATTACATGTGAAGCTGTCAATGAAACAAAGCACATTCTTATTCAGGTTTGCCTTCATCTTGCTTGTCTGCCTGCAGGCTGTCGGTGGGCTGCTCGTCGCAGTAGTCATTAAATATGCCGACAACATCCTCAAAGGATTTGCCACCTCCCTGTCAATCATGGTGTCCACCCTCATTTCATATTTCCTGTTGAAGGACTTTAACCCCACAGGGTAAACACAAACACAACCACGCTTATGCACCACAAAGGTTTTTCCCCTTTTTTTTCCATTTGCTAATACTTGATCAGTGGAAAACATGGTATTCTTGAGCTTTTTATGCCTAGCAGCTTTACTCCCAGCTGAAATACAGTTAGGTCCATAACTGACTATAAGGAAAACTTATTAAAACAGAATGCAAATGACTTGATGAGCCCATCACTACATTCCTCCACCACCACTTTGACATTTGTGTATTTTCAGCAAGTTTTGTATTGATTTAAAAAACAAATCTCTTCCACCACAAATTCCAGTTTAGCCACCTCTTTGCTTTACAATCAAATGCCATCAAAACTAATGATATCAACCTCATGTTTAATGCCAATCAGGAAGTCTTAGTATGCAAACATGTTAAAATCACAGT
Organism: Pterophyllum scalare; assembly: GCA_024447675.2. Classification (NCBI taxonomy): domain Eukaryota; kingdom Metazoa; phylum Chordata; class Actinopteri; order Cichliformes; family Cichlidae; genus Pterophyllum; species Pterophyllum scalare. Next base: position 27,713 of record JAMQGT020008321.1, read on the forward strand.
GCTATGAAAAAGTATTTGCCCCTTTCCTAATTTCTTATTGGTTTCATGTTTTTCAGACTTAAATGTTTGAGATCATCAAACAAAATTTTGTATTAGACAAAGATAACCTGGGTAAATACAAATGCCGTTTTGAAATGATTTCATATATTGTGCTGGTTGTGCCACCATTGACAGTCAAGTGTTCGCAATAACTGGCAATGAGTCTTTCACATCGCTGCGGAGGAATTTTGGTCCACTCTTCTTTGCAGAATTGTTTTAATTCAGCCACTTTGGAGAGATTTCCAGCATGAATGGTCTGTTTTAAGGTCATGCCAAAGCATCTCAATCAGATTAAAATCTAGACTTTGACTAGGACACTCCAATGCCTTTATTTTGGATGATTTGTTGATGCGCTCTTGGAGTAATCTTGGTAGGTCAGCCGCTTCTAGGAAGGTTCACCATTGTTCTAAGTTTCCTCCTTGTGGATAATGGCTCTCACCGTGGTTCCATGGAGTCCCAAAGCCTTAGAAATGGCTTCCAGACTGATAGATGTCAGTGACTGTTTCTCAGCTGTTTCTTTAGATTTTGGCATGATGTGCTGCTTTTTGAGATTTCTGAGCCTACTTCACTTTGTCAGACAGGATCTATTTAAGTGAAGTAGGGAGGTTCAACAGGTCTGGTAGTAATCAGGTCTGGGTGTGGCAGTAAAATTGAACTCAGCTTTCCAAACAAACGTGGTTACAATTAATTAATGTTTTAACTAGAAAGAAATCAGGAAGGGAATAAATACTATTTCACAGCACTGTAGCTAGTAAACATACTGTAGTAAACTTCTAATCTCTATGAAATCTTTGTCAGGCAGTGTCATTGGCATGCAGGCAAAGCACCACTGTGTACAGCCTCACAGAACTGGTAGCACAACTCTGAACTGTCATTCACACCGTTCCTTGTTTGTTGCATCCAATGTAATGCATTTTCTGTCTCTCTGTGTCCCTCAGGGTATTTTTCTTAGGTGCAGTTCTGGTCATCGCTGCCACATTTCTTTACAGCTATGAGTGCAAACCTGCCAGCAGCAGCACCACCACCAAAGTGTAGTCTGAGACTTGTGTGAACTCTGCTACCTGACAGACAGGTTTTCTATGAACTTTGATGAGAGAATTTGCCACGTGGAAAATCTGAATGCAGGAAATGCACACGTGGACAAGTTACTGATACTTGCAATTCTTTGTAAGTTGATATCTTTTCTCTCTGTAAGAATGGACAACAGATGATGGGAGTGACTGTTTGCAATACATCTGATAGTACAGCTTTTCTTATGAACTCACCACGTAAACATCCTGGTGAAACAAAGCAAGCAAAGTAAAGGGAAAAGGAGATCATGATGAAACCTAGACCTCACTGAAAAACTAATTTATGTATGTTACTGTTACAATTGTGCATTTTCACCCCTGGAAGAACAGATGCTACATTTAAGCTTTAGGCTTCTAAAGTGTTTGACAAGGTTAAAAGCTTTATCTCTGAAGTTCTCACATCATTTGAAGAAATGTGGTATAAATTTACTGCAAATCGAAGGCATTTCTTTAAATATCAGCTGAGAAGTTTTGTTAAAATAGTAATTCACTTCCTAGTTCCCCACAAACCCTGCAAACAGATTATTATCACAGCATTCAAATCATTGGTTTGGGACAGCAACCTGGAAATGGAAAGCAGAACTGCAAATCCAGTTGTACCAGAACTGCCACTTCATTAGATACACGTTACATTTTGAGTACAGTGAACTCATTGTCATGTTGTCAGTTTGAGATGATTTGTGACATGGTGCGTTATCCTGCTGGAAGCAGCCATTGGAAGATGGTACACTGTCGTCATAAAGGGATGGACATGTTCAGCAACAATACTCAAGTAAGCTGTGGCACTTAAACAAGGCTAAGCTAGTGCTAAGGGGCCCTAAGTGTGCCAAGAAATCCCCACACCAATACACCACCAACAGCAGACTGAACTATTGATACAAAGCAAGCTGGATCCATGCTTTTATGTCAGATTCTGTCTTTACTTACTTGACAGGACTGATGCTCGGTTTGAACTTCAGCAGATCATCTCGACCATATCTATGTGCTTAAATGCACTGCAAACCAATTGACTGATTAGATATTTGCATCAACAATGAGTGTGCACCTAGGATTAATAAACTATAATAGGTTAATTCCAACATGTGTAACTCCTGCCAAGATAAACCAGCATATTCAAGATATTCCAGATGCTGCCACACACAGTGTGCAGAAAGATTCCACTTGACATAAAGCTACTTTTGTTTTGTTTTGTTCTTTTATCCAGAACAACATAGATATGGCAAAAATGAACAAATGATAATGAACCTCAGCCATAGGCCAAATGTTACATGCTGGATAAGACAAATTAGGGGAAAAAACATGTTGTGACACACAAATAAAATATTTGACAGGGTTTGGGGACCCTTTTAGAGCTTTTCAAAAGATTTAGATCTAACAAAAGGTCAGTCTAAATAACTTATAATTCTTATAATCCATGCAGTGTTCTCTTTATCATATGTTTTGAAAGGGCAAAAACATTTTTATAACCTATACTTGAACAATTTTCTGAAAGGTCGTGAGAGCTGTTACCAATTATTTTGGTGTTTGTTTTCTTTCTTTGATGTTAGTGTTTTTAAGTAATAACAAAGATATTATTTGGGAACAAAAGAACTGTATATCCATGAGACAGGAAATTCTTTGTATTCCGTAAATTTACAAAGCAAATGGGAATTAATGGTGCTGATAATCAAAGAGAGGAGAATCCTTGGCAGCGCTTCCATCTAGTGGTGGAATGAGGAGCAAACTTGCTGCAAAGAGGAGGGGTTACCTCTGTCCAAAGATGCTGAACATCCTTTTTTTTTTTTTTTTTTTAATAAGAGATGGGATCTTATATAAAACTGAAATGACTGCTTTGACCTTGCTCCTCACAGTCTGAACATTTATATCATTTTAGGATTATTTAAATGCAAAAAATGGTCTTTATGTAACAACAAATGAATAAATTAAAGCATTTTTTTATGTTGAAACAGCCAGCCCTGCCTTGATCTTCTTTTACATCAAAGTCTATGTGTGTGTGTGTGTGTGTGTGTGTGTGTGTGTGTGTGTGTGTGTGTCTGTGAGGACTGTCGCTAATCCTTACACACAGAGCTAGGCACACCCATGAATATTTTGAACAGTTCTTTTCTTTTTTCAGTTCCAGTTGCAGTGCACACAGGAAAACCAAACCAGTCTCTATAGCAACAGATGGCTGAATGAGCTGAGATGCTGTGACAAAAATGAAGACACACTGACTTAATATGACCTATTTTAACCTCTGTGTATTTTTTTGAAATGGTAGTAACAATCATTTTTATTCAACAATGATCCCAGCAGATAAAAGCAGCATAAAACGAGGTGGGGGGTGGGCACATTTTGCCTATTTTTCTGTTTTGTTGCAGTGTTTTTAGCAAATATATTTAAGACATGGATAATGTTTGCATAGTTGTGGCACTTAGAGAAGATTAGTGAATTAAGTATGGCCCTAGTGTGCGTGTATGAGGCGCACAGGCAGGGGAGCAAGCCAGCAGGCATATGGGAAGGTGAGGCATGAACCTGGAGGGAAGCACAGATGGAGGATGAGTCATGTGACTTGCGTGGAGTGGCAGGCAGGGACCTGGACGTGGCCCAGGAAAAGGCCATGGCCACGACACAAGAAGGTCTTCATCTTTATGTTTATCTGCAGAAATATGCTAGAAAATAATCGGCATGATGTCATAGAACCAGTGCTGGCATGGAGCCAAATAAAACCCTTTTCCAAAATGGTGTCTTAGTTTCACACGAAGAAAACCAATAAGAATACATTTAGATTCCCTGATTGTAGTGCAACATCAAATGTAGCCTCAGTACAGTTTGGCCTCATTCCACCTATGAAATATGTGTCGACTGCTGTCGGCCTCTTGTTTTAAATCTGTTGTCCGGCACGACTCCAAGTCATTTACACTGCACTTATTGAACGCATAGCTGACATTATTTATTTAAGGTATCAACAGATCTGGCTCCTCTCTCTGATAGATCTGACACCCATCCAAGTACGCTATCAGCTGCACAACTGAGGCAAGAAAATAAGATGGGTGTGTAAGTTTGGTGTATTAGCAAAACTCAAGTGAAAACTACAGCAGGTTGTAATTTTTTTTTTCTTTTCTTCCAGACTTTTATGCCAGGTGGGTGCTCTTATTACAATCTGATCGATGTAAGAGTTTATTCTTAACCTAAAAAGATTCATATAATACTTTGTCTCTTTTAAATGATCTGAATACATCCTTTAATACTGAGACTGCTGAAGGCCTTTGTTGGCACTGATGAGGTTTACCAGCCCTCTGTTTTTTTTCCTTCTTTTTTTTCTTTTTGGCTGAGTTTTCAATCAAAATGTCTTCAGGTAACAAGTTATACAAAACAAATGCTATTCTGAAACTTCTCCAAGGATAGTTCTTTTTTTTTCTCTTCATCTCATTCTCATGCAATAAGGTCTACATAAGGATGCAGGATGCAGTTCTTGTTGTGGTCTAATACCTCTGCGGTACATCTAAAAACAGCGTTCCTTCTCAGCTAAAAGGCAGGCATAACTCTATATTCCAGTCCAAAGCACGTGAGGGGTCAAAACAAGCTTTGATGCAGCTCCAGGTCCTCGACAATAGTTTGTTGTGGACTTCTTGTACTATGTCAGATCCCGGATATAATATCCACACCAGCTTATCATAATAGTCCACTTGATAGTCCATTCAGAGATAAGAAGCCATGGGGCAACCATCGGGCTTCATGACTTCATTACTTTCCTATCTCTTTACATTCCCCCCTTTTTTCCAAAAGGGAACAATTATACTTTTGTGTGTGCAAACATTTCACTCTCTTATTTTGGCGGTATGACGACAAGCGGTGCCCCTCTCCGTGGCCTCCACATTAGCACTTGGGCATCATTGGCATTCGGCCTCCCCAGCGCGTTGGGAGGGATGGGTTCCTGGTAGTTGAGGATGTGCGGTTGCTCCTGGTAAGGACGACCCACCAACGAGGCCCGAGAGCCCAGCGGCATATCTGGATCCACAGTGATATCCACCCGCATCCGCCACCGCACCGTCTGCAACACTATGCGCTCCTGGAAGAGGAGAGAGAGCCATCATGTCAATATGATCAATCCTGAATGTGTGTATTAATGATATGAAGAATGTCTTGTTAAAGTCTTGTTTTATTGTGCATGTTGTACTCTACTGCTAATAAATGTGGACAGTAATAAGTTACTAATGATCATTTAAGAGCAAGCTGCCAACACAAAACAGATAAAGACATGTTTTCCTCCTGTTCTTATAGAAAATATCTCATCCAAAAGAAAATACGGGAATACTGACGACATCCTGATGCACATTTTGTGGCGGCTATATCAGGAGAGTTGAAGGCAATGATGTGATACTTTGTAACTTTACACCAGACTGGGAAAGTGCAGGAGAAAGTGATTACATCATAGTCAGGCAGTGTGAAATGGAAGAGTGGTTTCTGAAGATATGTGGCTATTTTATTTCTCCTATTATGATATGGGAACAAAAGCCACTCGCTGTGTTTCGGCCCTACCTTGGTGACAGAGTTCATGGCCACCAGCCAGGTGATGAAACTCTGGTCCCTGGTGATGTGGGTCAGCATGGGTGTGTTGCTGTTGCTGATGGGCACAGCCCAGGTCACACTGGGGTAGAAATTGTCATTCATGCTGACCGTCAGACGGGACGGTTTGGATGTGGGACCCGTGAGGGTGACCGTCTCCGTGGTGTTGCCGTACCAGGGGTAGCTGACACCATCCGAGTCACTGATGGCCTTGACCCGACCCTCTCGCAGCTCTGGTAACTCCCAGCTGGACCTGTGGTAGTGCAGGGAGGAGGACACAGAGAAACAGAGGATGAAAGGCAGTACTAGGTGCAGGGTTGTGGTCTAGATGTGTGTGAGAAAACCACACGCCCAGCTAGAGGCCCACATTAACCAAGTCTGATGGTGTCTTCTACACACTTACATGCCAATATCGCCATAGGTATTGTAGAACTCCATCTGGGTACAAGCTTGGATCCAGCCCACCACCCAGGTTTCGTTGCGGGGCACTGGCGGCATCACAACTCCTGCTGAGGCCCTGAAGTATGGCGTCTTGTAGCGGAGCACAATCGGTGAGTTCTCCTCAATGATGGTGGGACACTGGTCAATAGAGGCAGACACCTCATACACGACAATGTTCTCCCGTCTGATGCGGGGCTTGCATGCGATGCTCTGAATACAGCCCATAGTGCAGGCGACAAGCAAAATGAGCAAAGCCAGAGAAGACTGGAGCGGATGATACCTGGCCAGTATGCACATCAGTCCCCTCAGGGTTCCACCCTTTCCTGAAGAGCAGATCTAATCCTTTAATTGCACATAATCACTGATTGGATAACGGAAGAAAAGGGAGAGAAAATGCTGGAGGGGTAATCAATAGTCACCATTGATGAAAAATTAAAACTTCCACCATAATATTTTCAGGATGATATGGAGGTGAGACAGTAATGTTGCCTTGGGGGGAAGTATCACAGATCTCCGCAGCCTCCTCCCCCCGGTCTTCCTGCTGACTGCCGCACTGCCCTTGGCGCTCGTCCCCAGAAACTGCAATCCGGCCTCCCCTGGGCTGCTGCTGCCTCTCCACCGAGCGTCCGCAGGCTCCTGTGTTCCCTGTCGAGTCCGCACGTCCGGCCGCACGTCGGTGCCCCTTGATCCTGCTGCTCTGCTCCCGGCTCTGTGCTGTCATGTCAAGTGGCGACAGGGCAGCCAGGTGCGTCAGAGGAGGAGGAGGGGGCTGGATGCCTTTTGTTTGCTTGGCTTTCCTGTATTAGCCCTACATTCGCGCGGCGCCCTCAAAAGACAAAATCGGGGTCTTCATCACTTTAAATCAGCATGAATAGAAGCTTCACCAAATAAGCGAGGAAACGTCTTATAAAAGCGAGCCAACGGGGCTGCAACGGGTTATTTTAATGTTTCCCTCGCAGCGTGTTTCCATTCTTGGGGATGCATGAATGGTGCAATGTGAATGGAGGCAGCGAGGCGGCATAAACGTGCAGAAAACAGCGACTATACCGTCAGGCTCTCGGTTAGCGGACTCATTGTTACGTCTCCTCGAGCTGCTTAGCATCACGGACCGGAGAGCATCCTCTTCCAGCGGCGGGGCGCGTTAGTCGGTTTGGAGGTGCTGATGCTGTGGAGAGAGGGAGGGAGGGGCGTCACCCGACCTCTGCATTGAAAAAAACAGCAAGTGCAGGTGGGCGTGTCTACAAGGCTGCGTCACGCCGGAGTGGAATCTTATTGGTGGATTTTCTCAATAGAGGAAGTAGTGTCGTTTGACATCAACCCATACTGACACGCATTCACCGGTCAGGTTGTTATTACATGTTCTCACGTCAACGGGTCGCACCCGTAGCTGGTGGCACTAGTTTATGATCGGCCGTTTGTTTGGTAGCTTGTCTCAGAAGGTCCCACACTTGCTGTACCGGGTGTCGCAGGTGATGAAGCCGCAGGTTGTCTTCGTTTTGGGCGGGCCTGGCGCCGGCAAAGGAACCCAGTGCTCCAAAATCGTGGAGGTATGAGGGAAAGGACAAGGAAACGCTCCCTCGTTAATAAGGAGGATTGGGAATTACGTAGTGAAAATGTTGCTCAGGGGATTTTTGAATGGTTGTAACTTCAGCAGCATCTTGAATTATCCGATAACGTCCGAGTCTCATTCACTTCCGGTTGTCCTCCAAAATGAACCTGTCTGTGTTAGCAAGCCAGCTAGCTCGATACTGATACAGAAACAGAGGCCGGTGTTGTGCCAAAAAGCGATCGTCTGCCAAATAGTGATTTACGGTATTTGCCAAAAAATAAATGAATGGCTGTATTTAAACTGTTGCAACTGTTTTTGTTTTTCGGCTTATAATCTGTGAAAAATCTGTCAAAAACATCTCTGATTAATGGTATGAAGTCATTTAGAACCGTAAACAACACAGGGTAGAAGCTTCAATCACTTTTTGGTCAAGTTATATGTTCTTTATTTGTCCGGGTGAAACTGTCATTGATATTAAAAGGGTCTTTTTTCAGAGAGATGTGGGCAGTAGAAATTACAACAAATATAACATCACAGTTCTTATAATATATTTAAAGTGGCCAAAAAGGACTGGATTATAAGGTACAATAACGCATACACATAAATACTGTTGACTACAGACTATTTACCAATATAAGCAAAGATATTGCACATTAAAACCACACATAGAAACACCAGAAATCAATTTGTGGCACAACACCGGCATACAGGAGCAACATTTGAACAAATTTATTTCTTCAGGGAATCCCACTGACAATAATTCTTGACAAATGAGTCAAAGCAGCAAAGACTGTCTGTGGAGTCCTACGTCCGGATGAACCGGCTAAATAATACCTATTAACACAGTACAAACCAGATATACTCTGTTGACATTTCTTCAGTGTTGTAACCTGATCATGAACTTATCTATGGACATGGGCTTATGTAATGTCAGTGCAAGTCTGGAGTGCACTTGACTTTGATCGACCAGAAACAGATTATGACACAGGCGGGTATTGGACAAGGAACTAATCACCCCATCCAGGTGATAAGTCACACTTCAAAACATGTCAATAACATCATGGTATGTTTGTTTTCTGTTATCATTATTTGTTGGCATTAGTAAGAAAACATAAACAATCTAGACTGATTCAAAAGTAGAAAACATAAAGTGGTTGTTGTATTACACCAAGTTTTCTCTTACCCATAAGTTATTTCATATTTTGAACACACCACCCTTAAAGTCAGAAAAGCAAAGCCAGGACTCTAAGTAAGGCTTCTTCTTTGACATTTGTCTGAAGTTCATGAAAGCTCCTGAAGCTGCAGGTCTACTGGAGGCCAGTGTGGATTCTGTGATGTGTGTTTGGCAGAGAGCTCTTCTTTAAGAGAGACTTTATGACTACCCTTGTTCACGGATGTTACTGGGTGTTGGCTGCCGGGCTTCAAGTGCAGTGGTCTGGCCTGTGTGACAGCTAGAGACACAGAGGCTCCTTTCATTATGTACATAAGGACTGACTTTTTACCAGCCTGTGAGTGAGAAGGATTTGGCCTGACTGTAAAGGCTGTCTTCCTCACTGTTGAGTTTCAGTGTTTATAGAATCTACACACCTGCAAAATACTTCCACATTCTCATCACCATCAATTATCCATTGATTGTTGTTTTGGTGTGCGTTTCATCACATCAGATCAGTTGATCATATTTAAAAATGTGTGTGTTTCTCAGAGTTATAAGTACACCCATTTGTCAGCTGGGGATTTACTCAGGGAAGAGCGAAACAGGGAAGGGTCAGAGTTCGGACAGCTCATTGCCAACTACATCAAAGAGGGAAAAATTGTCCCAGTGGAGATCACCATCAACTTACTCAGGAAGGTATGTACTGAATACAGGCAGTAAATCTGGTTTGCCTAGAAAGAAAATCCTGTTGTGTCTGCTGCAGGTCAGACCTGCTTTCAATATTATTTAATAATATTCAGATTATAATGCTTTGTTTTTGTAAATTAAACAGATGTAATATTTCATTTAAACTGTATATTATATAACTTACAGTCATTCTTTTTTTATTTCAAAGGCATATATTTGGATGTCTGTGGTGTGTTTGCTGTACAAAGAGACAGTGTAATTCTTACCTAAGTGTGTCAGCACCATGACACAGGTTGTTACCTCTGTCTGTCTCAAAGGTAAAATATTTATTTTTTTGTTTTTTTCCTATTTTTGTAGGCCATGGAAGAGACGATGCAGAAAGATGAGAAAAGGTTCCGTTTTCTCATAGATGGTTTCCCCCGCAATGAGGACAACCTTCAGGGGTGGAATCGTGTCATGGATGGCAAAGCTGATGTTAAATTTGTGCTTTTCTTTGACTGCAGCAACGAGGTACGCCATGGAAACCTTTTTATTATTATTTTAGCTGCGTTTTCACTGCAGGGACCACTGTTTAAATGAGGTTACCGGGAAATTATTTTACCCGATTAGTTGAGCACTCACCTTCTCTATTACATTACCTGCTGGAGCAGAGTGGCACTAAAATTGCTATGTAGTCACCCACAAAAATAAAGTGTAAAATACAGCTTTTTCTGTACATGTAGTGAATCATCTCAGGCCTTTAGATTTCAGTGGAAATATGTGAGAGGAAAAATATCCTGTAATTAAAAGTTCTTAAAAGTACTTTGGATGGAAATGTGGCTGTACTGTACTGAGCTGGTCTTCTGTGAGGTATTTTACACTGAGCACTTCTGTCTACAGGTTTGCATCAACAGATGTTTAGAAAGAGGAAAGAGCAGTGGACGCACAGATGACAACAGAGAGAGCCTGGAGAAAAGGTGCAGTCCTCCACCATGGAAATAATATTAGATGTTTAAAGTGTTTTGATTTAAGCATGTGCTTTGTTTCTGAGTGGAGTCCTCCATTTCATGTGCTTGTTTCTTCTGTCTATAAGAAAAATAAGCATGTCTGATCAGTATAGATTTTTCTGACCCATTTAACTTACTGGTGGATACCTGCATGAATGTTTTTGACCTAATTTATGTCTCCTTGGAGTCCCTTGTGTCATATGACCCCAATATCATGCCATATTTTCCCTCGCTGCAGAATCCAAACCTACCTGCAGTCTACACGACCAATAATTGACCTGTATCAGAAACAAGGCAAGGTGTGCACTATAGATGCTTCTCGCTCAGTGGATGAGGTGAGTAGATGGCATAAACTGCTGGAAAACATTCAGTAATGCCTCCCATAGATGCCATTTAAGGCAAACAGGCCCTGAATGGGAGAAAGAGTATCCAAAGTTTGTTCCTTACAGATCCAGTTCCCGAGCATGCCCCCAGGACCTCCTGGAACTTTCTTTTCATTTGTAATTTTTAAATTTTATATTTAATGTTATTGGGATTGTGTGAAAACTGGTACTTTGGGCAAATAAGTAGTATGACTTTTTTTTTTCCTTTTAAAAAGAACAAAAGGGCCAAAAGTCAGTCAGGCTGGTTGTGATAACAGGATGCAATCCTGTAATTTCATTTTTCATACAGGGGCTACATCATAGTGATGTTCTATGACTCCATCTGATTAAAAATTTAGCAAGTCTCCCTTTCAAGGTCATCTCCTTGTGCACCTCTGGATCACCATTTTTAGAGAACTCCTCGGAAATCCCCTTCCATATAATTTAATTTTTGTCTGCAGTTTCACATTGGGCCCAAAGTTGCCCCAGAAAGCAGCTTCTATGTAAAACGGACCCAATGTTAATATCTAGGATCATTGCCGGTGGATGAGAACGTGTCTTACAATGACTCACTCAACTTTTCAGTGGTAGAGTCTGCAGTGTCCAAGCCCAAAGGTGGTGCATCAGGTCATCCCAGAGTTTCTTTTTTTGTTGTTGTGTTGTGTTTTCAAAATTCAACATGGTCTCATGGCAGTTCATGAAATAGTGACGATGTTTAGTCTGCTGATTCGTGTCCCTGGACACAAATCTTAATTTCTTTGCTTGTTTTTCATGTACCAGCAGATGAGCGAGACATTAAAATCAACCAAAAATCCACAAAAAAACCCACATTGCATACAAGTTATAAATTGATTTGTATGCCATTGAGTGAAATTTGCATTTAATCTCCAAACAAAACATGACTTCAGACTTGGTGGAGAAACCACTGTTGGCAATCACAGCAGTAAGATATTTCTTGTAGCTGGTCACCAGGTTTGCACACATCTCAGGAGGGATTTTGGCCAACTCCTCTTTGCAGAAACTCTCTAAAAGCTTTAGGTTTAGCAATACGTAATGAATCAAGGAACAAAACAAAA
>JAMQGT020008322.1:0-59549 GCA_024447675.2 Pterophyllum scalare
AACTGAATTAGGACAATTCTGCAAAGATGAGTGGGCCAAAATTCCTCCAGAACGCTGTAAAAGCCTCATTGCAAGTTATCGCAAACGCTTGGTTGCAGTTGTTGCTGCTAAGGGTGGCCCAACCAGTTATTAGGTTTAGGGGGCAATCACTTTTTCACACAGGGCCATGATGGTTTGGATTTTTTTCACCTTTAATAATAAACACCTTCATTTACAAATTGCATTTTGTGTTTACTTGTGTTGTCCTTGACTATTGTTTAAATTGGTTTGATGTTCCGAAACACTTAAGTGTGACAAACATGCAAAAAAACAGGAAATGAGGAAGGGGGCAAACACTTTTTCACACCACTGTATATTTGAACAAGCAATTCAATTCAGTTTTATTCATATAGCGCCAAATCACAACAGTTGCCTCAAGCCACTTGTAGGGTAAAGACCCTACAATAATACAGAGAAAACCCAACAGCCAAACAACCCCCTATGTGAAAGCACTTGGCGATGGTGGGAAGGAAAATCTCCCTTTTAACAGGAAGAAACCTCCAGCAGAACCAGGCTCAGGGAGGGGCAGTCATCTACTGCAACCGGTTGGGGCTGAGTGGAGAGAGACAGGACAAAAGACATGCTGTGGAAGAGAGACAGAGATTAATAATAATGATTAAATACAGAGTGAAGTATAAACAAGTAAATAAGGTGAATGAGAAGAAACAGTGCATCATGGGACCCCCCCTCAGCAGCCTAGGCCTATAGCAGCATAACTAAGGGGTGGTTCAGGGTCACCTGATCCAGCCCTAACTATAAGCTTGATCAAAAAGGAAAGTTTTAAGTCTAATCTTAAAAATAGAGAGGGTGTCTGTCTCCTGAATCCAAGCTGGGAGCTGGTTCCACAGATGAGGGGCCTGAAAGCTGAAGGCTCTGCCTCCCATTCTACTCTGAAGTATCCTAGGAACCACAAGTAAGCCAGCAGTCTGAGAGTGAAGTGCTCTATTGGGGTGATACGGTACTATGAGGTCTTTGAGATAAGATGGGGCCTGATTATTCAAGACCTTGTATGTTAGGAGAAGGATTTTAAATTCTACTCTAGATTTAACAGGGAGCCAATGAAGAGAAGCCAATATGGGAGAAATCTGCTCTCTCTTTCTAGTCCCTGTCAGTACTCTAGCTGCAGCATTTTGGATCAGCTGAAGGCTTTTCAGGGAGCTTTTAGGACAGCCTGATAATAATGAATTACAGTAGTCCAGCCTAGAAGTATTAAATGCATGAATTAACTTTTCAGCATCAGTCTGAGAAAGAATGTTTCTAATTTTATAAATATTGCACAAATGTAAAAAAGCCGTCCTACATATTTGTTTAATATGTGCATTGAAGGACATATCCTGGTCAAAAATGACTCCAAGATTTCTCACAGTGTTACTGCAGGCCAAAGTAATGCCATCCAGAGTAAGTATCTGGTTTGACACCATGTTTCTAAGATTTGTGGGCCCGAGTACAAGAACTTCAGTTTGATCTGAATTTAGCAGCAGGAAATTAGAGGTCATCCAGGCTTTAATGTCTTCAAGACATTCCTGCATTTTAACTAATTGATGTGTGCCATCATGGATAGATAAAGTTGAGTATCATCTGCATAACAATGAAAATTGATGCAATGCTTTCTCATAATATTGCCTGAGGGAAACATGTAAATAAAATTGGGCCTACCCCAGAACCCTGTGGAACTCCATAATTAACCTTAGTGTGTGAAGAAGACTCCTCATTTACATGAACAAATCTGAGTCTATTAGATAATGCCAGACTTTATGTACTGTTAGTACATAAAGTCTGTTAATAAGGTGTTGGGTTACTGTGTGATGTCAGAAATGATTCTCCAACTCTACCAAACTTCTTTTTCCCAGAACGTATTCCGACTTTAGTTCTTTGGATGACGGCCGAGAAAGTGCTTACCAAAGCCCTCTGTGACCCTTCTGCTTCCTCTCAAAGGTTAAGAAAATGGATGGAGCATCTCTGTGTGTGTGTGTGTGTGTGTGTGTGTGTGTGTGTGTGTGTGTAAGTCTGACACAAAAATCTGTCTGTGTTTGTGCAGCTTTACTTTGGTTATCTTGTTGCACCTCTGCTCATTTGAGTTGTTCTCCAAGTGGCACACAGTGGGTATGAATGAAGCGTGCAGCACAGTTCAGGGTGCCACAGGATCAGCCTCGTGCACAATGAAATTAAAAAAAGCATGTCGCTATGACGTTTGTGGCATGTTACCAGTTTTTATTGTGCTCAGCTGTATAACGCCTTTATATGGAAATTATTGTGCTGCAGGTCTTTCTGACAGCTGATGAGGAATATGATAAATACCTGTGTGAGGTTAGGAAAATAACTCGGCATGATATAAACTGCAGAGAGTACCATTCCTAAAAATACAGGAGGAAGTCTGGGGAATGAGGATTGAAACATCCTGTTCTGAACTGTGGGAGGCTGTAAGGCTCAAACAACACCCGTTTGTTGCTGTGCATTGTTGCAATAACTGAACTCAGGAAGGAAAATGAGGCAGTGGCAAAAGAAAAGTGGGAAATGAGGCAGTGAGGAGAACGTAGTGGTGAAAGATGTTTTTGTTAGTGCCAGAGAATTAAAGAGGACGTTAGCTCAAACAGGAAAATGTTCACTAAGCAACGCCGAAATGTGCCGTCATGAAGCGCCTGAGGGAAAGGCCTAATGCAGGACTCAGGAGACACGAAATGAAGCTTTAATGCTGAAGTCTCTTCCAAAATACCCCCCCCAAAAAAACACACAACAAGTCAGTGTCAGAGGGAAAACATGGAACAAGGAGGAACACGGCACTGAGGGATGATCAAACAAAGGACAAGGGGAGACTCAGAGAGTAAATACACACCAGATACTTAAAATAACAGCCAACAAATCAGCGGGAACAAATGAGGAATAATGAGACAGAAAAAGTAAAACTAGATAGAAAACATCACACTGATATTGATGTGTCATTAGTGTTGATATCAGGGCTTTGATCTGTGTCAAACATGAGTCACTTTAATCGAACGTTGATTTCTTCTTCAGTACACTCTCTTCTGTCTTAATGTGAATGTGTGAGTGTTCTTAAGGTAAAATGTATAAAAGAAAGTTTTAATAAAGCCACACTTTATGTTATATAATGGTATTTATCTGTAGACATGCATACTGATAATAATATCATTATAAACACAACATTATTGCTCACGGATGACAGAATGAGTTTCATAGACACTTTATGAAAGCAGTGTTTTCTTTTGATATGTTTTATGTGCCTCACATTCTCTGAAACTGAAACAGGGACAGAAAAGTGTTCTTGTGAAGAAAAAAAATAATCTTCTATTTAATATCACAGGATGAACTGTTTAGTATTTGCCACATTTCTGCTAACAAATTTATCTGCAACAGTCGCGAAGTGTGTCCGTCAGCGACTGTACGAAAGAACGAAAACAGCCCACCGACATTGGTGTCTGTTATGGACTTTTATTGTGAAAGAAAGGAACCGGAAGTCTTATCGCACACGCACTGAACTGAGCGGGTTTCCGGTATGTAACGGGACAGAGGTACAGGGTGAGGATGAGATGGCTTTATTCCTGCTGCTTGTTTTTTGCTCTGTTTCATCTGCAGGTAAGAAAAAAGCTTCATTACTGCAGTCTGAACTTTAATAACTACATTTCCGGGATTATTTTCTGGAATGCTGCAGATAAAAACAGCATTAAACAGTTACAGGTCATTTTTATTGCTCCTCTTCTACACTCCGCTGCGTCCCTCTGACTCTGCAGCTTAAAGGATAACATGAACCCTGATAATATTTGTGTATTTTATTTTTATAATGTTGTTTTGTCTTTATTAAGATTTTAAAGGCTGTTTGTTCCTCAGTGAAACACTCGCTGATAAACTACTTCACTGGGTCTTCTGGAGTCCCGCACCTCTCCGAGTTTGTGGGCGTTGCCGCGGTTGATGGTGTTGCTGCGGTTTACTGTGACAGCAGCAACAAGATCCTGGAGCAACGACAGGCCTGGGCCCTGAAAACCTTTGATAAGGACCCTCAGCTGTTGCACTGGTACCAGCAGGAGTGCTTTCAAACTCAGCCAGACGCCTTCAGAGCGCGGATTGTTAGTCTGAAGCAGCAGTTCAACCAAAGCGGAGGTGCAGCCTTGGTTTATGTACTCTGTATCAGATCATCCTGGGATAACCATAAGCAGAAGTGATGTATAATTATTTTTAAATCATTTGGTAAAGATTTAAAGTTATCATTTTGTATTTCAAACTTTATTAATGTGAAAAAAGGCATGATTAAAACGTGCATTTTTTTAATGTGTGGTTTTTATTGACAACTCAATTTCAATACAATAGTGCAACCAGACTTTACACTTTTTCTAAACAGTGCATTTATAGAATTCATATATCACAGCTTAATGACATCGGTGCTTTCTCTCTTCAGGGTTTCACATTTTACAGACGAGAAGTGGCTGCGAGTGGGATCAAAGCAGCGAGGAGGTGAGCGGCTTTCTAAAGTACGGCTATGATGGAGAAGACTTTATGGAACTGGATCTGAAGGCACAGACGTGGACCGCGCTGAAACCAGAGGCTAACGTTACCAAGCAGCGCTGGGACGCTGACAGTAACAGAACAGAAGTCAACGTGCTCTTCCTCACTGAGACCTGCCCCGAGCGGCTGCAGATGCTTTTGGTCAGCGGGAACAGCTCCCTGCAGAGGACAGGTAGGATCACACACACACACACACACACACACACACACACACCTGATTTACCTGATTTACTTCATATCTGGGGAGTTCTTTATGTTTCTACATTAAGTTATGGTTTTATCCGTTTTTGTTAGGTAACTCTGTTATGGCTACTCTGTAAATGATCATATATCATAACTGGTAATCAGTTATTTGCTTCTTCATCAAATGTTACGTCTCACACGTGAACTAAGAGAAGGAAATCTTTGTGCTTCTCTCCATCCTGGTTTTATTGGCAGCATTTTGCTCTCATCCGCTTTAATCAAAGAATATGCAGAGACTGATCTCAGGTCAGATCACAGACTAAACAGACAAACTGAGAGCTGTCAGAGGACGAGCTGAAAAGCCAGAAACAGGTGGAGGAGAGTGATGTGAAGTAAAGCCATAGGAGACACACACTCCCTTTCCTTATTGCTCAGATTGAGTCCTCTCCTTGTCTCCTAGTCCCTCGCTACAGAGACTTGAGGACAGAGGAGTCGAGGCACTTAACATAAGACAGCCTCATTTTAATATAAATTAATATAATTAAAGTTGGCAGGATTGCATCATAAATAGTAGCATTATGTAAATATAGGTATAAACAGTGGGAAAGTTGCAGTTGGTCCAGATGACATACCTGTGGAGGGCGGTGAACCTTTTAATCAGAATATTTGCCATAACTGTGGATTAGAAATGAGTCCCTCAGAGGAACAGCTCAGGTCGAGCAGTTTGAAGGCAAAGCCGTGGAGGCGAGGCTGAGATGGTTTGGATGTGTGCAGAGGAGGGAGATGTCCTGGACAGAGGATGATGAAGATGGAACTGCAGGCAGGAGGAACAGAGGAAGGCCTCAGAGGAAGACCTCATGATGCAGTGAAGGAGGACCTGCAGAGGGCTGGTGTGACAGAACTGTGGTGACCCCTAAAGGTCGAAGCTGGAATAAGTCGAAAGCGCCATAGTTCAGGTTTATTACGTTTCCTTTAGCACCACCTGCTGGAGACCTTCAAACTTACAGATGGATTCACATGAAATTTGCATGAACGTTTGCGATTGAAAGAGAACGATTTATGAACTGAACCCATGACTTTTTTATTTATTGCATTCATTGATTACATTCACTTCGGGATGTTTCAGTTATGCAGGACTCAGTGATGATGTCAGGGTTGCAGTTAGCTCCGTGTGCTGTGGTTCGGCCTCGTGCAGCTGCTGGGAAGCTGCTGACTCTTTGGAACGGCTCGCTCAGTTTGGAGTGACAGATTTTTGCTTTGATTTTCACATCTTTGTTTGACTTTCTGCCACAGTTACTTTGTTCCTGTGACTGTGATGGTCTAGCATGTGCATCACACTCTGTGTTTTTCTCCTGATTGACTTTCTTCTTTGTTCTTGTCTCCTTTGCTTACCCATTTTTCCTTCTCTATCATTATTTCATCCATACATTCTCACTCCCTCTCCCTCCCTTCTCTCCTTCCCTCTCTTTTCCTCCTTCCCTCCAGTTCTTCCCTCAGTGTCTCTCCTCCAGAGGTCTCCCTCCTCTCCAGTCAGCTGCCACGCTACAGGTTTCTACCCTCACAGAGCCGTGATGTTCTGGAGGAGAGATGGAGAGGAGATCCATGAAGGTGTGGATCATGGAGAGATCCTCCCCAACCATGATGGGACCTTCCAGATGAGTGTTGATCTGAATGTTTCATCAGTCACACCTGAAGACTGGAGCAGATATGAGTGTGTGTTTCAGCTCTCTGGTGGCGAGGACGCCATCAAACTGAATGAAACAGCGATCAGGACCAACTGGAGAGGTGAGAGAGACTTCCTTTGTGTTGTGTGCTGATTCTGTGGATTGTATGAAATGTGATTGTTACTGAAGGAGCTCCTGTAAAGCAGCTAAAGTCAGTAACATAAAGATGAATGCTGTAAGGTGGATGGATTTATATTATAACCTGCTTCATGCGCACATTTTGTCCTCTTTGATTTTGTTCCTTTTTGCTGAGCAGAGAGGCGCTCCAACCCGGCCGTCCCCATCGTTGTTGTTCTCGTTCTCATCCTCGTCGCTGCTGCTGGATTTGCCGTTTACCAAAAGCAGAAAGGTGAGAGTCACATGAGCCGACCTCGGGGTTACGCTGAGTCCCTGCTGGGGGGATGAGTCGTGCAACAGCAGTGCGAACTGTGTTTGCACGCATGCAGTCAGTGATGCAGAAAATGTATAAATGTTGTTATACTTGATTGTGATGTGCTGCTCAGCCTGTTTACACCTGCAGCCAGTCAAATATGTTTCAGTCTGCTAACAAACTGCAGGACTTGTTGTTTCAGAGCGCTGAAGTGTAAAGATTTAACTGTGTGTTCTTATATGTGAGCCTGAGACAGAAGGCTGGACGGAGAAGCTCACGCACCGACACGAGCGAGCTGATGTGAAGAAAGCCTCGCTGTGTTGAACTTCCTTCATCATACAGACCGAACTCATCTGGAATTTAACATTATTTGTTTGCCTTTCTTTCAGGAAAACACTCGGCACCACGTAAGTAACTGTTTTTACTGATCTGTGGATTTAAAACAGATTTATTCATACTGTAAAGGTCCAGGATCGGTGAGACTAACGGTGTTTTGGACGTTGCAGCTTCTGGCAGCACCTGTGGCGTCTGACAGACGGGACGGAGACGGCACATAAAGCAGCTCAGACTGAACACACCTGCAGTTACACAAGAGATTGTTGCTCTCTGCACTCTTCTCTCAATATCACTTCTACTTTTACTGAGGAAGGACTCAATGATCTCTGCACTGAGTTTTTAGGCAGTCTTTTGGTGCTAATGGAAGTTATTTCAAATCATTAATTTTATGAATACTAACAATATTTTACCAGTTTTCAGTCCAGACTTTGGATTAATTTTCCTGCTTCTTCGCTGAGCCTGTCAGACAGATGCTTCTCTGTAACTGCATGTTCTTCACCTTTCTGTCCTCTCTGTGCTGTCAGCACGTTTCAGCTCCCGATGGTTCCTCCATCGTATCAAAGGATACGGTATCAAAGTGAGCTAAACAGTAACTGAAGCAGCAAACTGTGAAACACTGAGACAGCTCTTCAGTCCCAGCGTCCTCATCATCTTTGTGGTTGTCGTCATGATGACAAATATTTTTTATTTTTGTAAAGTCAGTGAAGAAGAAATTTTTTTTACCTGTTTTGTCTTATTGTTTCATTTTTATTTTATTTTTTTGATTTGCTTGAATTCTTTTTATTCTTTGAAATAATAAATATATTTTAATCTTTTATATGAAACCTCTTTTTCTTTATGATCTCTAATTATAGAAATATTGAAACCTTTCGTTTTATGCAAGAATGTATGGGTTACGTATTCACCTTAAATTACAGCTTCAGAGAAATGTCAGCAGAGCTTCACTAGCGCTGAAATACTCGGTGAAGTGTTTGAGGACCTGCAGACGCCTTCACTCCTCACCAGCTCGCCGTACTCCGACTCCTGCCCACACTGAATACACCAACCACTCATCAGAGGACTTCTGCAGGTGTTGTACTGGACATCTGAGGTGTACAAGGTTTCCGTACAACAGTATCATAACTGTAGACGTGTTTAGGTGTCATATTTCTTTATTTGTTTAAGATTACTGCCGTGGTTTTATGGTAGAAAACACAAATGTTCACTGCGTTTTAAAGCATATATCAGGGCGGTGCTCGAGGAATCTCAGCTATGTCCGCTACCCAACGCCGGAAGGAGAAGAGGCGGAGGACGGACGCTGTTCATGGAGAACGGGAGCATCATCCGCCGGGAATGTGGATCGCACAGTGGGCTTCTCTGTGTGGATCGCACAGAGGGCGGTGAAACGCAGGCAGCGATGAGTAAGCTCGTCTCCGGTACGCAGCGACTCCCGCTGCTCACACAGCGCATCTACGTCGGTCACACATCACTGCGCTGTGTGGCAGCGGGACGCCGCCCTTCACCGACCGCACCGAACACAGTTCAGTGTGTAACGGGAACACAATCGGCACGTATTCTAACAATAAGCGTACGATGAGGACAAAATGGCTTTATTAATGCTGCTTCTTTTCTGTACCGTTTCATCTGCAGGTAAGAAACCTTTTGTCATGAAGCTGCTTCAGTCTGAACTTTAAAAGTCAGAGAAACTGCTTGATTACCCACGGCCCGACAGTGGACTGCTGCTCTGTCAGTGGTTTTTAATCACGTAGTTGATTATTTACTGTATAGCAAAGTGCTTGGTACTCCGGTTGCCTAAGTGACCCTTTAATGTATTTACTATCAGGTCATAGGTCAATCACCAATATTTTTCACTTTCATTAAACAGTGAAGCTGCAGGGAGCAGAGGTAGTGAAGGTCGGAACGGAGACGGTGCAGGCAGGATGGAGTGGGTGGAGATGAGTGTCAGGGGTCATTTGTGACAGAAAGACAAGAGCAAGAGTGAGAGGGAAAGTTTACGAGATGATCTGCTGTGATGTGTGGCTTGGCAAAAAAAGACAGGAGGCCGAGCTGGAGGTGGCACAGTTAAAATATATATATATGTATATAATTTTTTTTTCACTGGGAGCGAGCAGGATGAACAGGATCAGAGGGATAGTTCAGGTCGAGCAGAGGCGAGGCTGAGATAGTTTGGACATGTGCAGAGAAGGGATTGTGGGTATATGGGACAAAGGATGATGAATATGGAACTGTCAGGCAGGGAAAAAAAGAGGGAGACCATGGAGCATAGATGGATGTAGTGAAGGAGGGCATGCTGGTGTGACAAAAGAGGATGCCAGCAGGGGTGACGCCTAAAGGAAGCAGCTGAAAAAGAGTGGTAGCCCACCTCCCTGTCACCAGCTCTTATTGCACCCTTAGTCGCTTCAAGTTGAAGATTGTCGTTCTCTGGTCGTCACATTGCTACGAACCATTTCCAGTTTGTATGCAGATATCATTTCATATCAGATTGGGCAGTTAAAGAAGTCGATGATGGTACTTTGTGATCATTTAAAGTTGTGCTGTGCCAAAAACATGCAGATAAAACAGATTTGGTTAAACATTTTTATCACAGTAAAATAAGACAAATGTTTTTGTGCTTTTCATCATTGATCACACTTTCAGTCTTCTTCTTAAATGAGAATGTGTTTACCATACTGAATATACCATATCTCTGATCATACTAGTTTTATTCACTTAAAGTACCCTCATTACTGTTTGTTCCACAGTGAAACACTCACTGACGTGTCTCGTCATTGGATCTTCTGGACTCCCAAACATCTCAGAGTTTGTGCGTGTAACGGTGGTTGATGGCATTAACGTGGGTTACTGTGACAGCAGCAACATGAGAATAGAACCAAGACAAGACTGGATGAAAAACATGATCGATGATAACCCTGTCATCCTGAAGTGGCACACTCAGCAGTGTTTTGAGACTGTGCCACACTTCTTCAGAGCCTGGATAAGAAGTTTGAAGCAGCAGTTCAACCAAAATGGAGGTGCAGTTTTCTATTATATGTGTCAGAGCATTACAAATGATTGCATATATAGCGCCAAATCACAACAGTCGTCTCAAGGCGCTTTATATTGTGGGGAAAGACCCTACAATAATACAGAGAAAACCCAACAGTCAAAAAATGACCCCCTATGAGCAAACACTTGGTGACTGGAAAGGAAAGTGAGAGTGAAGTGCTCTATTGGGGTGATACGGTACTATGAGGTCTTTGAGATAAGATGGGGCCTGATTATTCAAGACCTTGTATGTTAGGAGAAGGATTTTAAATTCTACTCTAGATTTAACAGGGAGCCAATGAAGAGAAGCCAATATGGGAGAAATCTGCTCTCTCTTTCTAGTCCCTGTCAGTACTCTAGCTGCAGCATTTTGGATCAGCTGAAGGCTTTTCAGGGAGTTTTTAGGACAGCCTGATAATAATGAATTACAGTAGTCCAGCCTAGAAGTAATAAATGCATGGATTAACTTTTCAGCATCAGTCTGAGAAAGGATGTTTCTAATTTTATAAATATTGTGCAAATGCAAAAAAGCAGTCCTACATATTTGTTTAATATGCGCATTGAAGGACATATCCTGGTCAAAAATGACTCCAAGATTTCTCACAGTGTTACTGGAGGCCAAAGTAATGCCATCCAGAGTAAGTATCTGGTTTGACACCATGTTTCTAAGATTTGTGGGGCCGAGTACAAGAACTTCAGTTTTATCTGAATTTACAAGCAGGAAATTAGAGGTCATCCAGGCCTTTATGTCTTTAAGACATTCCTGCAGTTTAACTAACTGATGTGTGTCATCTGGCTTCATGGATAGATAAAGCTGAGTATCATCTGCATAACAATGAAAATTGATGCAATGCTTTCTAATAATACTGCCTAAGGGAAGCGTGTACAATGTAAATAAAATTGGACCTAGCACAGAACCCTGTGGAACTCCATAATTAACCTTAGTGTGTGAAGACGACTCCCCATTTACATGAACAAATTGGAGTCTATTTGATAAATATGATTCAAACCACTGCAGTGCAGTACCTTTAATACCTATGGCATGTTCTAATCTCTGTAATAAAATGTTATGATCAACAGTATCAAAAGCTGCACTGAGGTCCAACAGGACAAGCACAGAGATGAGTCCACTGTCAGAGGCTGTAAGAAGATCATTTGTAACCTTCACTAATGCTGTTTCTGTACTGTGATGAATTCTGAAACCTGACTGAAACTCTTCAAATAAACCGTTCCTCTGCAGATGATCAGTTAGCTGTTTTACAACTACTCTTTCAAGGGTTTGGAGAGAAAAGGAAGGTTGGAGATTGGCCTATAATTAGCTAAGACAGCTGGGTCAAGTGATGGCTTTTTAAGTAGAGGTTTAATTACAGCCACCTTGAAGGCCTGTGGTACATAGCCACCTAATAAAGACAGATTGATCATATTTAAGATTGAGGCATCAATAATTGGAAAGACTTCTTTGAACAGTCTAGTAGGAATGGGATCTAATAAACATGTTGATGGTTTGGAGGAAGTAACTATTGAAGTTAACTCCAAAAGATCAACTGGAGCCAAAGAGTCTAAACAAATACCAGCAGTGCTGAAAGCAGCCGAACATGAAGATAAATCTTGGAGATGGTTTTGAATAATTTTTCCTCTAATGTCTAAAATTTTATTTGTAAAGAAATCCATGAAGTCATTACTAGTTAAAGTGAAAGGAATACTCGGCTCTACAGAGCTCTGACTCTTTGTCAGCCTGGCTACAGTGCTGAAAACAAACCTGGGGTTGTTCTTATTTTCTTCAATTAATGATGAATAGTAAGATGTCCTAGCTTTATGGAGGGCTCTTTTATAGAGCAACAAACTCTTTTTCCAGGCTAAATGAGCATCTTCTACTTTAGTGAGACGCCATTCCCTCTCCAGCTTACGGGTTATCTGCTTTAAGCTGCGCGTTTGTGAATTATACCACAGAGTCAGGCACTTCTGATTTGAGGCTTTCCTTTTCAGAGGAGCCACAGTATCCAAAGTCGTACGCAGTGAGGATGTAAAACTATTGATGAGATAATCTACCTCAGTGGGAGCAGAGTTTAGGTAGCTGCTCTGCACTGTGTTGGCACATGGCACTGAAGAGCATAATAATGAAGGAATTAGATCCTTAAACTTAGTTACAGCACTTTCACAAAGACTCCTACTGTGATAAAACTTATTCCCCACTGCTGTGTAATCAATTAAAGTAAATGTAAATATTACTAAGAAATGATCAGACAGGAGGGGGCTTTCAGGGAATACTGTTAGGTCTTCAGTTTCTGCATGCAGAGTATGATTAAAGTGGTGGGTGGGCTCCTTTACATTTTTAGAGAAGCCAATTGAATCTAATAATAGATTAAATGCAGTGTTGAGGCTGTCATTTTCAGCATCTACATGGATGTTAAAATCACCCACTATAATGATTTTATCTGAACTGTGCACTAAATCAGATTAAAAAGTCTGAGAAATCAGACAGAAACTCTGAGTAAAGACCAGGTGGACGGTAGATAATAACAAATAAAACAATTAGGGTGGGCAAGACTAAGAGTCAGGCTTTCAAAAGAATTAAAACTCTGTCTGGGTCTTTGATTAATTACTAAGCTGGAATTGAAGATTGCTGCTACTACTCCTCCTCGACCTGTGCTTTGAGCATTCTGACAGTTAGTGTGACTCGGAGGTGTTGATTCAGTTAAACTAACATATTCATCCTGCTGTAACCAGGTTTCTTTAAGGCACAATAAATCAATATGTTGATCAATTATTAAATCATTTACTAACAGGGACTTGGAAGAGAGAGACCTAATGTTTAATAATCCACATTTAATTGTTTTATTCTTTGGTGCAGTTGATGAAGCTATATTATTTATCGTTTTTGAATTTTTATGCTTCAATAGTTTTCTGCTGATTTTAGGTTTGTTTTTTGGTGGTCTGGGAGCAGGCACCGTCTCTATGGGGATGGGGTTTTGGGGGGATGGCAGGAGGAGAGAAGCTGCAGAGAGGCGTGTAAGACAGCATGTCTTTTGTCCTGTCTCTCTCCCCTCCCTCCCACCCAGTCACAGCAGATGACTGCCCCTCCCTGATCCTGGTTCTGCCAGAGGTTTCGTTCTGTTAAAAGGGAGTTTTTCCTTCCCACTGTCACCAAGTGGTTGCTCATAGGGGGTCGTTTCAACTGCTGGGTTTCTCTGTATTATTGTAGGAACTTTACCCACAATACAAAGCGCCTTGAGGCGACTGTTTGTTGTGATTTGGCGCTATATAAATAAAATTGAATTGAATTGAATTGAATTGAATGTACCTAAAGGAATCAACAAACTGTATGAGAGGAAGAACACACTCACACACACACACACATACTGTGTGCTAGCATAGCTGCCTAAACAACACACCTAAAGCTGAAATGAGTGAATATACTGCACCGGGGGAAGAAATTCAGACATCACCAGAATTCCTAGACGAGGAGGGGGTTTGGATTTGAAGAGACTGACATTGATCAAAAGACAGCAGTTTGCAGACTTTGTAAGAAAGCGGATAACTCGACAACTAACCCGTTCCATCATTAACGAGTATGAGGAACATGAAAAGTTTCAGGAACCTGCTGTCTAAGACATACCTATATCAGCTAAGGTGTGTGGCAAAACACACACTCATCAAAGTTTAGCCCCCCCGTGATCCCAACTAGTGGGTTAAAGAGGAAGATGATGGAGGTTAATATCCTTTGAGTTAAAGTAGGCATGCTACAATCACTGCGTTATAACCTAGCAATGTTCACGGAGCTCACCTGTTTGGAGCCTCGGATAATACGCTGAAGCAGTCTCCCAATAAGTGGGTTTCTGATCAGATGAAGGTGTGTATTTTCTATGATTTATTTTGCTATAATGAAGGGGGAATCCCCCTTTTTCGATTTCTTCCATATTGAGCGATTGCTTTTGAAAAAGTCACCAAAGTTAAAAACACTGATTTAAGTCTTATATTTTACTAGCTTGCACTTCTTTTACAAACACATTTTTTAAATAATGCAAAATATCATTTATTATCGTTATCAACAAAATTACAGAAAATATCAAGATATTATTTTTATGTCAATTTCGCACAACCCTAGCGAGAAGCTAAACCGATCAACCAGCTACAACCAGCAATCCATGGAGGGAAGGCTTCTGAGAGCATAAGAATCCACAAGTAGTTTCTACAAAAGCACAAGCAGCATCAATCAGCAACACTGTAACCAATTCAGACCCCTGCAGTAACCACATAAACATGACTCCTCTACCTGTGACAGCTATGGAAGTCAGGTGGGCGGAAACCTTGAAGCGTACAGCAACCGGAGAGCTGCTCAGATAGCAGCTGCTGTTTAATGTGACCACATAAAGCAATGAGCCACCAAACAGCAATTAGCAATGCAACACTGAACAAAACACTCAGTTTGCTACACTTAGTACTGTGAACATCCCTTAAAAAGCACGATAAAACAAAACATTTATGCTATTCTCAACACTTTTGGTCTCACATTAAATATTTTGTTTTATTTTGCCTTGGAAAAAATTATATCTCCACAGTTTTTCTGCAACAACTCCTGGGTTGAATCTGTTTCTGTCTCTGAATCATGAGCACAACACAAACCTTAAAGAAAAGTAGTGCATCGCACAATGTACAATTTTAATATAGCTTATTGCAATCTCAGTTTTTCCCTTCTTTAGGTGTCCACGTTTTACAGATGATAGAAGGATGCGAGTGGGATGAAAACACCGGGGAGGTGACCAGCTTCTTACGGTTTGGTTATAACAGAGAGGACTTTCTTGAATTTGATCTGAAGACACTGACATGGATCGCACTGAAACCAGAGGCTGACATGATCAGACAAAGATGGGATGCTGAGAGGAGCAGAAATAATCGCAATCATTACTTCCTCACTACGATTTATCCAGACTGGCTGAATAAGTCTTTAAACTATGGGAAAAGCTCCCTGCAGAGAACAGGTAGAGTCATGTGACTACTGCATTTTCATGGATGCAGGAGTGTTTATTTTGTGTTGCATTATAGTCCTAAAAATTATCTTCTTATTTCTGAAAAAGAAAGTGGGAAAATGTTCAGGCTGATTTTTTTATTTAATGACTCAGAATGTAGCTGTGAAAGAGGCTGCGTGCACACACTCCACTACAAAGTGTTACTGGGAAACTGCAGTTTAACATTTTGGTCAGTGAGAACTTCAGGCTCAAAGAAGGAGAAGTAAAAATTAACAGCTTCAACAGACCAACACACTGCCACAGCATCAATATCACAGCAGAGACGATGTTCTCCATTCATTTATTTGTTCATATCTCTATTTCCTTTAAAGCAGAAAACCCGATCATAAGCAGAATCAGAGATGGGTGGGGAGAAACTGAGCTCCTTGCTCCTTGCTAGCACATTGTTTAAAAAAAAAAGTCCCACTAGCTGCAGCACGATGACCAATATCAGCAGTTCTGGAAGTTGACAGCTCTCCCATTGCCTGTGCTGGATTGCCACACCTAAAGCTGGACTCAGAGTTGGAGTCTGAGTGAGCTTCACCAACGCGCTCTCTTTGGCATTGGGGGGGCAGGTGGAGGTGGTGGGATATCACTTTTCTCCCAGGAGAAGCTGTTACCAACCCAGGGCACTGATTTGGATGTGCTGCATTGCAGGGGAGCAACAAGCCAATGGGCCTCATGCAGATCCAGAATGCCAAATTCATTTTTGAGCTGGATCCTGAGGTGATAGCACAGTGGTGTGTGGAGTTTGCATGTCTGCGTGGGTTTTCTCCAGGTAATCCAGCTTCCTCCCACAGTCCACAGACATGCACTCAGTGGGGTTCGGTTTATTAACCTTTGAATGGTTGTCTGTCTCTCTGTGACAGACTGGTGACCTCTCCAGGGTGTACCCTGCCTCTCTCCTTGTAGTGGCTGGGAGGGGCTCCAGCCCCCCTGAAAAGGATAAGAGGAAGAGAATGGATAGATGGATCCTCAGGTGATGTTAGGAATGAGATTGTCACCTGGCACTGTGCTTCCCTTTGCCAACGGCATTCCAACCATTGGCAGGTTCAGTGTGGGGTGTAGCGCTAGCTAGCGCCTTACGTTTAGCTCATTCATCCTGATCTGGGGCAACCTCTGGAATTGTGCTGTAGTGGAACTGCACCGAGTTCTTTTCTACAGAAATCTACATTTTTATTTTCTAGAATAAAGTTGTCTCTAATTTTCTACTTACGAAATAGGATGCATATGATTGTTTTTTTTACATTTTTCTTTTAAAAATGTGACACAGTAACATTTACTCAGAGTACGTTTATCTGAATACATTTTTACGCAGTTAATTTTACACGAGGAAAAGTTACAGTCAGCTGATTTAGTGAAACATCTTTTTGTGACAGACTGGTCCAATACAGTGGTATGCAAAGGTTTGAGAACCCCTGATAATTTCAATGGTTTTCCTTCATAAATCATTGGTTGTTCGGATCAGCAATTTCAGTTAAATCTATCATATAGCAGACGAACACATGATTTACATGAACTGAAGCCATGCCTCTTCATTCAGTACTTTTAAGTCAAAGTCTGAAATTTTAGTTTATTCAGTATTTAGTGACCATAGCTCAGTGTGTTTGGGGTTACGTTAAGCTTAAAGTATGCTTATGGGGCTGCTTTCCCTCCTTCCCTCCAGTTCTTCCCTCAGTGTCTCTCCTCCAGAGGTCTCCCTCCTCTCCAGTCAGCTGCCACACTACAGGTTTCTACCCTCACAGAGCCATGATGTTCTGGAGGAGAGATGGAGAGGAGATCCATGAAGGCTTGGATCCAGGAGAGATCCTCCCCAACCATGATGGGACCTTCCAGATGAGTGCTGATCTGAATGTTTCATCAGTCACACCTGAAGACTGGAGCAGATACGAGTGTGTGTTTCAGCTCTCTGGTGGCGAGGACGCCATCATCACCAGACTGAATGAAACGGTGATCAGAACCAACTGGAGAGGTGAGACAGACTCAGTCATCCAATCTGACCCTGACCATTAGCTGAAGGTCAGAGGTCAATTTGCATTAAAAGTGAAACTGATCCGATCCAGATTCTGGATTTCCAGATTTCCTGATTTTAACATGGGAAAGTGCATTTACATTTGATTTACATTCAAATAATGAAAGTTATTTTTTAAATCTTGGAAATTCTCTGCATGAACAATCTGTGGACAATCGGTGTTGTGTCAGTGGTTCAGTGTTTGAGAGTGACATGTTTGTGAGACGGAGAACGTTCAAATCAGCGGAAACGTCTGTGGGGGCGGGGCTTGTTGTGCCCAGCACCACTTGCTGTGTTTGGAGTCCAGGAAGAAGAGCCGTTATTGTGGGAATAACTCATGGAGATCCTAATAATAACGATGGAATAAACTAGTTCACTGCTTGTATAAAATAATAACCATGTGTTTTTCATTCCAGATTTTTGAGCTATTAATATCGTTAATATTCTTAAGAAAATTCTGTTGAAGTTTCACATTTTAGACCTGAACGTTTGTATTTCAGAGTTCCTCTGAGAGCTGTGAATACATGAAAAGACTTTTTGTTTGTTAGTTATTTAGTTATTGCCTTATAACTGATGAGATGTTACTGGTTGAATTTAGTTTTTTGTGAGAAACGTGAAGCTCCTGTAAAGGTTTAAGGGGCAAAAAAAGCTTTCAGGCCCCTCTTCTGTGGAACCAGCTCCCAGCTTGGATTCAGGAGACAGACACCCTCTCTATTTTTAAGATTAGGCTTAAAACTTTCCTTTATGATAAAGATTATAGTTAGGGCTGGATCAGATGACCCTGAACCACCCCTTAGTCATGCTGCTATAGGCCTAGGCTGCTGAGGGGGGTCCCATAATGCACTGTTTCTTCTCATTCACCTTATTTACTTGTTTATACTTCACTCTGTATTTAATCATTATTATTAATCTCTGGCTCTCTTCCACAGCATGTCTTTTGTCCTGTCTCTCTCCCCTCAGCCCCAACCGGTCACAGCAGATGACTGCCCCTCCCTGAGCCTGGTTCTGCTGGAGGTTTCTTCCTGTTAAAAGGGAGTTTTTCCTTCCCACCGTCGCCAAGTGCTTGCTCATAGGGGGTCGTTTTGACTGTTGGGTTTTCTCTGTGTTATTGTAGGGTCTTTACCCACAATACAAAGCGCCTTGAGGCGACTGTTCGTTGTGATTTGGCGCTATATAAATAAAATTGAATTGAATTGAAATATAATTTTAGTGCATCTGTGTAACTGAAATATGCAGCATAGATAAACGGCTACAGTATGGATGTTTTTCAGTAACTCTGCAGTCTTTCTTATAGCTGAAGGATGGATTTACATGAACTGAACCTATGACTCTTCACTTAGTGCATAAACAAGTTCAAAGTTTCAGTTTATCCAGTATTTAGTGATCATATCTCAGCGTGCTTGAGGTCACACTGAGTTTAAAGTTTACTCTGATACAGTCTTAGGCAGCTGTGAGAAGAGCTGGTAGCTCTTTCACGCGAATGGCTCGCTCTGTTTAGAGTAAAGATTTAATTTTGCTTCAACTTTCACATCTTTGAGTTTCCGATTTTGGTGCTGCGATGTTCTCATCTAACATGTTCGCCCAGTGGCGGCGCCAGGGGGGCCGCTAGGGTGTGCTATAGCTCCCCCTGGAAAAGTTTGTGTCTGTGTGTGCCGAGAACAAACGATCCTTCATAGCACCCTCAGTAAAATGCTTAGCCCCCCTTAGCACCTGCAGAAAAATATTTCTGGAGCCGCCACTGTGTTCGCCACACTTGCCTCTTTGTCCACGTGTTTCTTTTTCTGCTTGTTGACTTCCTTCTTGTTTGTTCTTGTTTCCTTTCCTTTCTCACCTTTACTTCTTTCACCCATTCTCACTCCCTTCTCTCCTTCCCTCTCTTTCCCTCCTTCCCTCCAGTTCTTCCCTCAGTGTCTCTCCTCCAGAGGTCTCCCTCCTCTCCAGTCAGCTGCCACGCTACAGGTTTCTACCCTCACAGAGCCGTGATGTTCTGGAGGAGAGATGGAGAGGAGATCCATGAAGGTGTGGATCATGGAGAGATCCTCCCCAACAATGATGGGACCTTCCAGATGAGTGTTGATCTCAGTGTCTCATCAGTCACACCTGAAGACTGGAGCAGATATGAGTGTGTGTTTCAGCTCTCTGGTGGCGAGGACGCCATCATCACCAGACTGAATGAAACGGTGATCAGGACCAACTGGAGAGGTGAGAGAGATACTGTGGATTGTCTATAATGTGATCTTTGATTAATATAGTATTTACTCTTTTGTGTGAAAGTTAGAGCTCCTGTAAGGGGTTTAAATTTTTAGTGCATCTGCTCTGTGCAACTAAACTCCACAGCATGGGTTTAATGTTATTGGATGAATGTACTTATATTATAACCTGAGTCATCTACTCATCTTATTTGTTTGATTTTTTTTTTGAGCAGAAAAATCCTTGAACATGGCCATCCCCGTCATTGTTGTTCTTCTTGTCCTCATCCTCTTTGCTGCTCATGGATTTGATGTTTACAAAACGAAAGGTGGAGAGATTCAAATGAGCTACGAAGCAGCATTAGAGGCTAATGAGCTTTGTTGAGCTGAAAGTCAGGCCTGGTAAAGTTAGTGGGTCTTATTTCAGCTGGCTGGGAGCAGGTTATGTTCAGCTGGCAGTGCCAGTTTTACACTGATTCTTTTATTTGCAGCATGCCTCAATAGACTTTATCTTACCAACACCAATGAAGGCTGACGTCACACTGTCTCTGGAGCTTGCCGTGGATTCAGTCAGTGATGCAGGAAAATGTACAAATGTTGTCATACCTGATTCTCCTTCATACTGCTGCCACTGCAGAGACTAGAAAACACAACCCAGTTAATCAGATTCATTTCCCTGTGACGTGCTGAGAGACCAAAAGTGGCATCTTTGATGGTTCAGCGCTCTGACCTGCGGGCTGTCACAGAGATGTTTGGTTTAACTGATCTGTGCAATCATTCACCAGATTAATGATTAATTGCAGCATTCATTTCTTGTTTTATTTGCAAACAGTGTTGCAATTTACAGTTACAGTTTTGATGTTTATCATTCTATCATCATCTTTTAAGGTCTCGGACTGAAACACGTGCTACTCAGAGGGATCATGTGTGGAGTAGAAGTTAAATGATGTGAAATGTCTGTTTTGATGTGAGCGTGCACAGAGCCTGAAGCAGAAAGCCTGGCTGGACAGAGACAGCTGATAACCACTGTCATGATGTCCCTCACCCCTACCCGACTTTTTAGGTTTTTTTAAACCAGCTGATGTGAAGGAAGCCTGGCTGTGTTGAACTCCCTTTGTAATATATACTCTACCACTCTAATACTGCAATATCTGACCAAAACTGAACTCATCTGGAGTTTTCTTTTTTATTTCAGAGAAACACTTTGCACCTTGTAAGTAAACTCTTTGTTTGTTACTCAGATTTGGTGATTTAAGAAAAGGTTTTTACTGTAAAACCAAAGCAGCTCCTCAGCATCAGTGGAGTAACGGTGCGTTTTGGCCCTCACAGCTTCTGGCAACACCTCTGAGACCGACTCTGAGACGCTGACTGGAGACGCCACGTAAACAAGCCGGAGTAAACTCGAGTGCACCCACCTCCGTTCACCATGTGAAGAGTGAAGAAGATTGTTGGTCGTTTAATTATTTAATTAATATCAGTTCTTACATTTTGTCTGTATTTTTCGGATGTGATGATGTGTGAGATCATTCAGTCATTGCTAAAACAGCAAACTTGAATCTGCTCTTACGCATTAGGTACTAAACAATCTCTAACCTGGAGTTTTCATGTGGGTACTTTAGTTTTCAGTTTAACTGATTTCTTTTATGAAAACTAACAAGATTTTACTGGTTTTCTTTCTGGCCTCTGGAGTTCACAAAGACTCCGCCCTCCTGAAGGCTGATACCTCTGCAGCACCTACATATCCGGGTTAGTTTGAAGGGATCTGCTACATTTATCACATTCTTACCTGGAAAACAGGACCCTTTATTTTCTCCATCAGATCATTGAAAACATTGTACAGTCAGAAGTTTAGGCAGCGCAGCTCTTTGCATGAATTTGATTGTGCAATGTTTATGATGACACTGAAGCAGAAAATTGCACAAAACATAAAATTTGTGGCACTGCCAAAATGCTGCCATGACTGTACATAATACCGGTGACAGCAGGAGACACAGTTCCTGTAGCTGTACCTTTAGTTCACACTGAACTGGATTTAAATACTGTGTAAATGAAGCTATTCATAAAAGCTATGAGACATTTTAAAAGGTTATATTAACTACATCTGTATGTGCACATGCTTTTAATTTATGAATGTGTGTCTTTGTATTATTATTATTATTATTATCTTTTCAGTGTATCCGTCCCAGCTGATCTGATGATCTTTTGGGTCGTCGTAGTGATGCCAAGATTTTTTTTTCATCACTTTTGGTTTTTTTTGGTTTGTTATAATTCTTTTTTCTTTTTAAAAGTATTTTGCAACTAAGATTTAAGAGAAGTGCTTAATAAATGAAGAAAATGGGGGAAATATAGGAATATTTCATACTCTATATTTTTCTGAGACTTTATTAAAAAAAATAAGCAAATAATTTATAGTGTATTTGTGCCTTATTTGACCTTATTAAAACACACACACACTCTTGGCTCCCATCCCTTTAATGTTATTTAAGCTGAACTGTCATGTGACACTGATCAACAAACTTGTTTAAACAAATTTGACTTTTGGTAGCAATGCTTTCTTTTACTTGTTTGGCAAGAATGTATCAATTATATATTCATTATGTCATTTTTTTGATTAACCAATGATACCGGTGCTTTATTCTGATCTTTTAGATAACTAGGGATATCCATTCTATTTCAACACATCTTGACAACACAAGTATAAAGAGTAAGTCTTGAGTATTGAGCTACACAGAAACACAGGAAAAGGAACACCACTGTGCTTTGTGACAGGAGCAGGAAGTAAGAGAATACTGCAGTGAGAGCCAGCATCAACTTCACCAACCACTGCCAGCCACTTGCATTGCTCTTCTCGTTAGAGCATACCTCCACCTCTCCAAGTTCTCTTCCACCTGCTCCTTACCCTGTTGTCTGTAAACATCAGAGTCCAGGAAGACTCCTGGGTGACCTCATCTGTCCATCACAGAGGCTCAGAGTCGATCCCACCCCCACCTTGAACCCATCTGTCACTCCTGCTGCACATCTCACCACTGTCTCACTGTCCTCATACATGTCCTTCACATACTTGTCTGACACTCCTGACTTTGTCCTGCAGTCCCACAGTTCCTCTTTCAGCACCCTAACATCTGCTTTTTCTGGATCCACAAAGACACAGTGAAGCTCCTTTTGATCTTCTCCATCAACACTCTCAGAGCAAACATCATACCTGTAGTGCTTTTTTGTTTACTATGAAGCCAAACTGCTGCTCACTGATCATCATCTCTCTTCTTAATAAAACTTCAACGACTCTTTCCCAGATCTTCATGGTGTGGTTCATCAGCTTTATCAATCTGTAGTGACTGCAACTCTGCACATCACCCTTGTTCTTGAAAATCAGTACAAGTGCACTTGTTCTCCAAGACTGTGTGAAACAATCTTTGTAAAAAGTCTCCTGCACTCTCTCTTAGACACCCCCATACCTTCACAGGTATATTATCTGGACCAACTATTCTCTCTTCATATTCTTCACAGCTGCCCTCACTTCCTTCTTGCTACTCTGCTGCACTTCCCGAGTTACTTACTTTCCTCCATCCATCATCCTCTCTCGCTCTCATTTTCTCCATTCATCAGCTTCTCAGTGTACTCCTTCCATCTTCTCAACACACTCCCATCACTCATTCTTCACTCAGTCTGTTCCCTTAATCGCCCTAAGCTGCTGCACATCCTTTCCAGCTCGATCTCTGTCAAGCCAATAACTGCAAGTACTTTTTGTCATGGTCCGTGTGGGTGGCTGCAGTCCAGGTGGTTCCTGGACGCTCAACCTCCAGGGGCGGAGTCAGTTCTCATGTGTGATGAAGCTCGCCTGCTTTTCATCAGGCCTCATCAGCCAGCAGGATTTAAGGAGCTGCCAAGCACCCAGATCATCAGCTTTTGTAGAGTGGTAAATAGAAATTCTGTTTCCCTGGAATCACTAACCCAAAATCCATCCATCCATCCATTTTCTTCCGCCAGGTTGCAGGGGGAGCAGCTCAAGCAGAGAATCCCAGACCTCCCTCACCCTAGCCACCTCCACCAGCTCACAAGGGGGAACCCCAGGGCGTGCCTGGGTCTGCCCTGGGGTCTCCTCCCGGAAGGACATACCCGGAAGACCTCACCCAGGAGCCATCCTATTCAGATACCCAAGCCACCTGAACTGGCTCCTTTCATTGTGGAGGAGCAGCAGCTCTAATCTGAGATTCGATTCATTATTCAATTCAATTCAATTCAATTCAATTCAATTCAATTTATATAGCGCCAAATCACAATGAACAGTCGCCTCAAGGCGCTTTGTATTGTGGGTAAAGACCCTACAATAACACAGAGAAAACCCAACAGTCAAAACGACCCCCTATGAGCAAGCACTTGGTGACGGTGGGAAGGAAAAACTCCCTTTTAACAGGAAGAAACCTCCAGCAGAACCAGAATCAGGGAGGGGCAGTCATCTGCTGCGACCGGTTGGGGCTGAGTGGAGAGAGACAGGACAAAAGACATGCTGTGGAAGAGAGCCAGAGATTAATAATAATGATTAAATACAGAGTGAAGTATAAACAAGTAAATAAGGTGAATAAGAAGAAACAGTGCATTATGGGACCCCCCTCAGCTGCCTAGGCCTATAGCAGCATAACTAAGGGGTGGTTCAGGGTCATCCGATCCAGCCCTAACTATAAGCTTGATCAAAAAGGAAAGTTTTAAGCCTAATCTTAAAAATAGAGAGGGTGTCTGTCTCCTGAATCCAAGCTGGGAGCTGGTTCCACAGAAGAGGGGCCTGAAAGCTGAAGGCTCTGCCTCCCATTCTACTCTGAAGTATCCTAGGAACCACAAGTAAGCCAGCAGTCTGAGAACGAAGTGCTCTATTGGGGTGATATGGTACTATGAGGTCTTTGAGATAAGATGGGGCCTGATTATTCAAGACCTTGTATGTTAGGAGAAGGATTTTAAATTCTACTCTAGATTTAACAGGGAGCCAATGAAGAGAAGCCAATATGGGAGAAATCTGCTCTCTCTTTCTAGTCCCTGTCAGTACTCTAGCTGCAGCATTGAATGGCTGCACTCCTCACCCTTTCTTCTCAGGGAGAGGCCAGCAACCATTCAGAGGAAGCTAATTTCTGCCGCTCTGTATTGGCAATCTTAGTCTTTCAGTCACTACCCAAAGCTCGTGACCGTAGGTGAGGGTAGGGACGTAGATTGACCGGTAAATTGACAGTTTCGCTTTTACACTCAGCGCCCTCTTCACCATGGCAGACTGGTGCAGATGGAGCTCTGATCCGTCTGTCAATCTCTTGTTCCCTTCTCTACTCACTCGTGAATGAGACCCCGAGATATTTTAACTCCTCCACCTGGGTCAGCAACTCGTCCCTGAGCTGGAGTGGGCACTCCACCCTTTTCAGGCTGAGGACCATGGCCTCAGACTTAGAGGTGCTGATTCTTATGCCAGCTGCTTCACACTCAGCTGCGAACCATTCC
Organism: Pterophyllum scalare; assembly: GCA_024447675.2. Classification (NCBI taxonomy): domain Eukaryota; kingdom Metazoa; phylum Chordata; class Actinopteri; order Cichliformes; family Cichlidae; genus Pterophyllum; species Pterophyllum scalare. The sequence continues at coordinate 24,876 of JAMQGT020008322.1, forward strand.
ACTACGAGATGAAGGCCACCACCTGATGAAGCCAATAGGACCACATCATCTGCAAAGAGCAGAGATGAAATTCTGAGGCCAACGAGGGTGGAAGCCTTCTGTGACTTGACTATGCCTAGGAATTCTGTCCATAAAATTATGAACAGAATCGGTGCCAAAGGGCAGCCAACACCCACAGGAAACATGCTGGCAATACAGACCAAGCTCTCACTGCCGTTGTACAGGGACTGACACCCCATACTCCTGCAGTTCGTCCCACAGGATACCCAGAGGGATGCAGTCAAATACCTTTCTCTGAGTCCACAAAACATCTGTGCAGGTTTTCATGACACTTTGACAATAAAAAGGTCAATTATACTTAAGTAATTAAAACTAAAAGTAACAAAAGTGATTGGAAAAAACAATTTTATCTCAACATTGTGGAGAAGGAAATGATCTTTTGGGGGGGTTACTAAAAATATCCCCGAATACAGTAGCCAGTGTGTTTAAGCCAGCTGTCATCAAACAATGGAAAATCACACTCAGTCAGCTTGCAGGGATTTTCCTCTGGAGTCCCAAACATCTGAGAATCTGTGGGTGACATTTAGGCGTGCTAGTGTGGCAGCAGCATCAGAACAAAAAGCACTGGGTGAAAGATGGTGTTAGAAAACAAGCAGCGCTTTGTGCTTCATAAATGCCTTTGAGGCCCCGATGATTAGCTTGAAGCAGCAGTTCAACAAACTGCATGTGCAGCATTTTTCAAGTCATGTCACGTGATTATAAATCATGGGATTTACCAAAACAACTGAACAAAAAACAAAACTGATGTAAAATTATTTTGTTTATTATCATTTCAAATTTATCTGTTTCTCATTTGAGATCAGCAATAAACCTTACTAACGTGAACATCTCATAAAAAATGATAAAGTTATACATTTATATAATCAAAAGCCTGTCATGTCCGGCAGATCTTGCAAACAGAACAGTGTCTGAATGCATTGTTATGCCAAACATATTTACTATTTCAAGATGAGCTTTATAGGTTCTCTATAGGCTCCTCTTGTTAGTGTGTCTCATTTATTTTATTTGAATTATTTTTAACATATTGTATGACTTTGAGTTCAATTTAACATCTAAGAATTGTGCCAGACCTGACAGGCTTAGGAAAGGAAAAGAAAAGAAAAGGGGAGAAAGAAAGAGGAGGAAAAAAATAGAAGAAGAAAATAGTAAGAAGAAACAAGAAATAGCACCAGTGAGTAAACCAAATAACTCATCACTTTATAAAACATAAAAGGTGCTGTCAAAATTTGCAAAATGAAAATTGTGTGGGCAAAACAAAAAATAAAGAAAAAAAAAGAAAAAAAAAAGAAAAGAAGCAGAAGCATGGTTACACAAACCAACCATTTTGTGTTGTGATTACAAGAGCATTTTCTGTCATGAAATGTACTTACCAATGAGGGCAGAATGACATAGCTCCGCCCACCAGAAGCTAGAGGCGGGCATGAAAGCCCCAGGAAGCCCAGGCCACCAGCAGCCCACTACGACCTATGAACACCTGCCGCCACTCTTTCCAAAGACAACCGCACCCCTACCCCAGCAGATGGGAGAGGGAGGCCTTAGACGGAGCCCCCTCCAGCCGAGGAGCAAGGCCCCAGGGAACCCGAGGCGATGAGAAGCCCGCCCCCCCTCCAGCAGCCAGCCCCCCATACAGGCCGACGGCAGGGCTCCAGAGCACCGGGCACCAGAGGACCACCCGTCCCCCACACATTCCCTCCCCCACGCCAAAGAAGCCAACGCAGCCCTACAACATATGCACTCATTCACTCACCCACCCATGCTCACGAAGACTGTGACAAATACACAAAGACACACATTCATCCATAGCTACCCACCTCTGAACATGGGGGGAATGGTAACCTTCCCAGGGCCAGCAGTGACCCCAATACGCCGCCAGTCTGGTCCCTGAGGAACCACCCGAACCCCACCCCGGGTGAGGTGTAAGAAATCAGGGTGTGAGATGACCCATCCACCCCTCCCCAACCTGTAAGTGTATGTGTTTATGTTTGTGAAGGAATGAGGTGTATAGGGTGCAGTTAAAATTGAGGGGGACAGTTGTGCCCAAGCACCAACTGCATGTAGTCAGTGCTCACCCACACTGCTCCCCCCAAAAAACCTCAATGTCTAAAGTGCAAATAAAATTTGGAGACAGACAGTAATGAGGATCTGAGTGGGGGTCACCTCAGTAGCCCCATCTCATCAATTTCTGAGTAACATGGCTGCCCCAAAGGTCCTGTGTGCATCGAGATGTGTTGTGAGAATCTGTGGGTGACATTTAGGCGTGTTACTGTGGCAGCAGCATCAGAACAAAAAGCACTGGGTGAAAGATGGTGTTAGAAAACAAGCAGCGCTTTGTGCTTCATAAATGCCTTTGAGGCCCCGACGATTAGCTTGAAGCAGCAGCTCAACAAACTGCATGTGCAGCATTTTTCAAGTCATGTCACGTGATTATAAATCATGGGATTTACCAAAACAACTGAACAAAAAACAAAACTGATGGAAAATTATTTTGTTTATTGTCATATCAGATTTATCTGTTTCTCATTTGAGATCAGCAATAAACCTTACTAATGTGAACATCTCATAAAAAATGATAAAGTACTACATTTATATAATCATTCTTAATTAGCTCTTTAATATTTAAGGGTTTAGAAGGTACCTTTGAAATGAATCCACACACTTCTGTAACAGTGAGTTATTGATAACTGCAGCTTAACATTTTGATCAGTAAGATTTTCAGGCACAAAGAAGGAAATGTATGAATGAACAGTAAATTTCTGTGTAAACTCATGCCAGTCAAGTCTCAGCGGGGCTCCGGGATGAAAGGTGTCTGTGTGAGTCGGCCTTTCTCTGCGACACAATGAAGCATCTTAATGCGTTAAAGCTGCAGCTTCAGGGACGGGACCGCGTGATTACGCACATGTGTGACACAGTGAAAGCTTTTCAAGTCAAGTTGCAGCTGCGAGAGGCGCAGATGCAAAGAGGGAGTTTATGCAACTTTCCATGTTACCAAAGACAATCAGAGCGGGTCTGCACTGCTGTGTTTGCAGCTCTCTGCTGAGAAACTGGACACACTGCACAGTTTATGTGGCTGTTTTCCAACTTTGAAGTGCTGAAAACATCACAGCTTCTGCCTGAAAAAAATTTATTTTCATCAGCTTTTTTCCTGATGTTATTTTTGAAGAAAAATATAATTTTATATTTTCTTTAATGTGTTGAGGAAAAAGCTGCTGTTTTCTGGCCATTCAAATTCATGTTGCTGATTAAAATATATTTTTTTAATTCCTGTGCAGCCGGCGACTCAGGCTGTGTCTTCAGTTTTGGCCCGTCCTGTGACTGACAGCCCTGGTTTAGACCAAATCTGACAGTCATACTAGAACTTCTAAAAATTCAGAAAAAAAAAATTCATCAGAACACTCCTTCCTCTCCAAGCCGCATGACGTGCTGCAGGTCCCTATCCTGACCTCTGACCTCTGTTCTCCATCCAGAGCCAAGTTGGTGTGGAGGAAAGATGGTGAGAAGATTCATGAAGGTGTTGGCCACAGAGAGAGCTCCTCCCCGACCATGATGGGACCTTCCAGAAGAGTGTTTTTCATCAGTCAGGACTCCAGACCGGAGAAGGTACGACTGTGTTTCAGCTCTCGTGTGTCAAAATGACCTCATCGCTAGACCGAACAAAGGAGTGATGAGAACGAGCTGAAACTGAAAGTAAAAATGATGCAGCGCTGTCATGCTTCATTTCAGTTGTATTAAATCTGACAGGAGATGAACCAGTTCAACAACATCTTGACTTGTGTTCATGTGATCTTCTCTCTAATTTTCAGCTTTTGCCGGATCTTTTTAATCCACTATCACTCTGATGAGGTGATGGGAGCAGGAAGGTTTACTGTATTTTAAATAATTTCTTTTAACTGTTTCACATTTTCATGTTTCTTTATCATTCAGTACATTTACATGGATGCAATGGTGTGTTTTGTCATTTAACCATACTTCTGTGTTCTTCAGTTTGTTGACTCAATATAAAGCAGATAATTTGTCCTCTGCAAACAGAACCTGAGTCTTCAATTTGGGAAAAGAAAAGGAAAAGAAACTAACATGCATCCAAGTCACACAGATTTTAATTAAATAAAATTTTGATGGAACTGGACTAGAAGAAAGAATGAATATAATAAACAAAGGTTATTCTTTAGGTATTTTGGACTCTACTCTGAACCTGCTATGAACCAAGTTGATGTAGTTGAAGGGGCAGAGGCTGCAATGACCTCCAAAATTAAACACAGAGAGCCTTTGAAAAGTTCTTTACATATTCACAGCAGCATTATTCTTTTCCCTGTGCTTCTTGTTGCTCCAGGTCCATTTGGTTTCACTCAACCTATTAATAAATACATCCGACTCTGCTGTCAGATGTATGTAAGATCATGCATGGTAAGGAGCTTCCTGGTCTTGTCTTGTCAGTGGCTTCTATCTCCTCCTTTGGCCAGCTTGTTATCCCAGCAGGGTATCTAATGACAGGCAGGGCATAGCTGTTGATAGCCCGGATCTTGGTCTTCCCATTCAGCTGACTCTTCAGGACTTACCTTACTCTCTGCAGGTACGTGGAGGTTGCAGCTTTCCAAGCGGCCTCTTCATTTCATATATATATGATATATATATATATATATATATATATATATATATATATATATATATATATCATATATATATATATATATATATATATGACCCAAACCGTCTCCAGCAGACAAGTTAGGAAAATATAAGACGGAGTCAGAAAATACTACTTAAAAGCAGCGCCGCCTTCACTGTACTATACTATAGTTAATGTTAGGACTGCTGAGATTAAATTTAGGGGTCTAAAGCTGCCTGTGTGCAGATATAAATGTGCAGCATCGGTAAATACCACAAATCATGCGACATGCCGATGACCAACAAAGCTTTTTTGAAGCACTGAACATCTTTAAGCCAATGGTTTCCATAATAGGCTCATTACGCAAAGCTTCAGTTACAGCGACCTCTCCTGGAGAAGCGCAAGACTGCAGTCAAAGTAGGCGACCAGTAGGCTGACAGGAGACTTTTAACTTTGCACACACACACAGAGACACACACACACACACAGAGACGCACGCACTGAAACATCTTTGCATTCTTTGAGGCACACATTATGAACAAATATCATGATATCAGGTTCTATATAGCATAGATCTGGTGTGTTTGTGTAGCTGTCAGAGGGTGATTTTGTGGGATGGGGAACACTCAAAGATTTTTATTGAGCTTCATTATTTTTTTTCAACACTTTTTGGATGGAGCCCATTTCTGTGTTTGCTCTTGGCCGTGCAATTCGAGGAATGCCCGGATGTCATATGTCACGTGATTACTAAACAACAACTTACTTGTGGCGCATACTTCTATAACAAGAGCGATGATCATTATAACATTACAGATAAAGAAAATATGTATTTGTGTTTGTTGCTTCTCTTCTGCGGTCGTTTATATGCAGGTAAGAAAAATCTTTAAATCTTTGGGCTCCAACCGCAGTCTCACCTGAGCGTGTTTACTTTCACTTAAGTCCAACTCACCTGTTAAGCTCAGTTTAGTTTTCTGGAATTAAAAGGATATAAAATAGGATACAGACAAAGATTTTATTGGTCATGGGTTGACTGGAATTTTGTTGGCAATACAACCCTGATTTTATATCGTTAGTGATATATAGAAAAATGTACAGCGAGTTCTCATTTTCGAAGTCACGGTCAAGCCAGCTGTACAAAAATATTTGTTTGCCCTTTTATTCTAGACAGTACGGTACGGGTTCCACGACCTACAAACGCACCTCCAGACTTCTCCCGCAATTTCGACCACTTTATGGCACAGTCCAGTAGAGGTTTCGCTAAATTGCAAACATGGTCATCCTTATATTGCAGAGTATAATTTTTTTTTTTTAAAAAACTCTTTAAGTGGTGACCAAATTTGTGATGATTTCAATGCAGATTGACTCCCAACTCTGAACACAGCCAAAAATATGTTTAATAACTAGAATTCTGGTGTCTCAGACTACACTGATTTTCAAAAGTTTTAAAACTGTTACTTTTGTTCAAAGATCAAAGTTCTCATACACTATGCACTTGATATGTAATTATTAGGGCCTTGCCCCCCCCAAAACAGTCAATAACAAAGTTTCTAATATTGTCTCCTCTAATAGCGTTCCTGTAAATACAGTTTTAAAATGGCAGTGTCACCAGTACAGAGCCCATGAAATCATTTCTGTAGTGAAAGTTTGACATTACAAACAAATAACACTTTGAGAAGCTAAATAATCCAAATTGATTAGTCTGAGTATTTAGAGGATTGCTGTGAAATATGCAGCAATGTTACAGGACAGTAATTGTGTTGGCAGTTGAGAATCAATCTGCACTGAAATCCATCACAAATGTCTGTGTAATGTATTACAACTTTCAACATAACAAAACCTCCTCCGGCCTGTGCAGTAAAACGTCTGCCTTATTTCTCATTTGTTTCCGGGTCGCGCGGCACCTGTACCGTAATGTCTAGAATAAAAGCGCAAAAAAAAAAAAATTCTACGTGCGGCTGGCTTGACCGGGTCACATGACCGCAGTCCAAAGGTTTGCTATGCTGTTGAGAGCTTCAAGCGTGTTTTTCTTACTCCTATTTCAAATGCACTCTATTAGAGAAATGTTATAAATATTATTGATGGTACTATAATTTGATTTCTCGCATTTATTTTGGCCAGCTGGTCATTTACACTTGCAAAGCAGATCAGCAGGCTTGGTCCTGTTTTTGTTTTTGTTTTGTTTTTTCATCTTTTTTCTGTTCTAAAGTTACACAGCTCTTCTGAGTATTGGTGTTACTACAGCTAATATGATAATATTCTAACTAAGACAAACTGATTGCATCATATTTCTGACAATGTTTGTATGTTTTATTTACTTGATTTATGAGTATAACACTGTTTGTCCCACAGTGAAACACTCCCTGAAGTATTTCATCACTGGATCCTCTGGGCTCCCAAACATCCCAGAGTTTATGGGTGTAATGGTGGTCGATGGCATTCAGGCGGGTTACTGTGACAGCAGCAATAAGACTTTAAAAGCTCAACAGGACTGGGCACAGAAAATATTAGAAAGCAACCCCGAGCAGCTGGACTGGTACACTCAGAAGTGTTTTGAGGATCAGCCAAATGTCTTCAGAGCCCACATTGTTAGACTGAAGCAGCAGTTCAACCACAGTGGAGGTGCAGTACTTTCTGTTATACCTCAGACCCAGAGAAATCATAGGCAAAACTGAGTGACAGAAAAATGTGCATTTCACAGCGTGTCTTAGACTAAAATGGCTTAGATTTACATTTTGCTTATATCTTATAGATATCACGTGACTCCTGGCTTGAATCAGTTTGTGTCTTTTTTAATCTTGAATAATCGGGCTTATTATATGGATAAAAGGACAGAATCAGAGTTAGGCTCATGATAATAATGAATAATGGAAATAACAGTTCCTCACACTATTCATAGCTCCTCTGTTATCTTTCTGTCAGGGGTCTACATCATGCAGAGGATAAGTGGCTGTGAATGGGATGAACACACTGACAGGGTGGCTGGTGTGTTACAGTACGGTTACAATGGAGAAGGCTTTCTTGAGTTTGATGTGAACACACTGACGTGGATCCGACTGACAGCAGAGGCTGACGTGATCACAGAGAGATGGAATACCGAGAGAACCAGAACAAAGCAGAACGAAATCTTCCTCACTCGGGTTTGTCCAGAGTGGCTGAAGATGTATGTGGCCGGTGGGAAAAGCTCCCTCCAGAGAACAGGTAGAATCACATGACCTGATGCACTTTCATGGATTCATTAGTGTCTATTTATCATCTTTTAAATGTTAAGTTTATCTTTTAAAAAGAAAAAATGCCAAAGTGTTTAAGCTGTGTGGATTTGATGATGCATACAGTGACTCTGAAAGTGGCTGTGCTGGTGTTTGTGACTGATGCACCTTTATGGACACCTGCTTTCGCACTAACGAGGACAGATTCATAATTCATTCATAGATCGTTGAGTATTTGCACAGGCCCTCAGCAGAGGGAGGAGTGGAGCTTTGAGGAGAGCTGATAAGAACCAACAGCTGCTTCTTTGTTCTTTCAGCTTAAAGCACAGAGAATATGTGGAGTGATATTCAGTCAAATCAAAACCTGACTGTCCTCAGTGAGAACATGCTGAGACTGACCTGCAGGTCACAGCAGGAGGGCGGAGGAGCCCCAGATTAGAGAAATTATTATCAACATATCATTTACGTCAGATTTCTTTCCTTCTTATACTTTTAACAGTGTAACACAGTAGCAGTGACTCAGAGAGCTGAATATGATTTTTACAGTTCTTTTTTTTTTACCTTTATTTGAGTGAAATTTAAAAACAGCAGGTTAAATGAAATAACTAAATATCTTTATAACGTAGTGGTATCATAGTCCATTTTTCCAAACACTGATCTTTGGTCGCTGTCCAGCTTTTCTTTTCGCTCCACCCGCTGGTGAGTTCAGGTGTTGGTGACGTCTTGAAATTTCTGTGAATGTTTGTGATTGAAAGAAGGATTTACATGAACTGAACCCATGAATTTTCATTCATTTAGTACATTCATGAGTTCATCAGTGGCCATGTCTCAGTGTGTTTTCAGTCATATTTAGCTTACAGTATAATGCAGCTGCTACAGAGCTGCTGACTCTTTGGTTTGAATGGCTCGCTCTGTTTTACATTCATTTTTACTTTGATTTCCACATTTTTGCTTGAGTTTCAGCCACAATGATATTCTGCTGCTACTGTAATGTTTTCTAACATGTATATTATACTTATTTCCCTCTCAGTATCTGTTCTCCTTGATATCTTCCTGTTTCATTTCTTATTCTTTGTTCTTGTTTCTTTCCCTCCTTCCCTCCAGTTCTTCCCTCAGTGTCTCTCCTCCAGAGGTCTCCCTCCTCTCCAGTCAGCTGCCACGCTACAGGTTTCTACCCTCACAGAGCCGTGATGTTCTGGAGGAGAGATGGAGAGGAGATCCATGAAGGTGTGGGCCAGGTTGAGATCCTCCCCAACAATGATGGGACCTTCCAGATGAGTGCTGATCTGAATGTTTCAACAGTCACCCCTGAAGACTGGAGCAGATATGAGTGTGTGTTTCAGCTCTCTGGTGGTGAGGACGCCATCATCACCACACTGAATAAAACAGCGATCAGGACCAGCAAAGCTCGTAGGATCGATGGAGGTGAGAGACACTTGTTTGATTCATTTTGTTTGCTGATACTGTGGTTTGTTTGAAATGTGATGCCTGAATGAGTTGCCCTGAAGAACAGCTGCTACTGCAGGAGATCCTCACAGAGAAGAAAAATAAAGTGGATCTATATTTTAATTGTGTCTCTCGTTTCAAATATCCAAACTGCTACTGCTCTTAACATTCTTTAGAAATTTTTTGTCAAATTTCACTGTTTGCAACTCTGAAACTTCTATATTTCAAAATGCCCCAGAGTGTCTGTAATCATAAAACATTTAGTTATTTATGTTTGAACTGATGATTCAGGAGCTGTTACTGAATGCATTTAGGGGTGTTTTTGTGTTACAAATACAGCAGAGCTCCTGTAAAGGGGTTAAAAGTCAATTATATAATTTTACTGCATCTGCTCTGCTCAGCTGAAATATGCAATGTTATCAAAGCACTGCATAGTTCTGCATATATGGTCACATCAGTACAGCCTCACACAGAGATTATACTTCATTCACTTCCCCTCACCAACATATAATTAACAGATTGAGTAGATGGATGGATGGAAGGATGGAGGGACTTCTTTTCTGACTTTCTTCGTTTGTTGTGAGCAGAGCGCTCCTCTGATAGGATCTTTCCCATCGTCCCTGCAGTGGTTGGTGTTGTTCTCATCATAATTGCTGCTGTTGGAGTTACTGTTTACAAAAGCAAAGGTGAGATTCAAAGGAGCGGAGTTCGAACATCGTCAGTAGCATCAGTGCAAAGCTGAGTTACACTATTTGAATAGAACTGTTTTATTAGACATGGTGATTCTGAATTAATGAGATTATCAGGCATTTTAAAATGTGAAAACTGAAATGATTTGCTTTTGCATTTCAGACAGACAACCTGCATCATGTAAGTACAGATGTTTTTTTTCTGTAGTTTCCCTTTGATCTGACACCCTGGATTGAAAATGATGATTTTATTAATGTTACCAGTGATGTTTCCCCTCCTCCTCACTCAGCTCCTGCCAACAACACTGAACAGATCAGACTGAGTCAGACTGAATAGACAATCAGAGCACCTCCATGCAGCGTTCACGAGCTCTGGTTAAACAAGTGCAGAAGAGAATTTTCTTTTTCATTTTTTAAATGAACTTAATGTTTGTAGAAAAGTTCTTTAATGTTTCTGTCATTCAAATAAAATGCATTTTAATGATTTTCTATTTCATATTTGTTAATATTTCCATCCATAATTAATTTTTTTTCTTGTAAGTTTAATTTTTCGCTCATTCAGCAGAGCAGCTCCATAACCCAATAACACGTTATCACAGTGGTTTGCTGTGACTGGACACATGTCGTTGAGTCTGGAAATGAGTCTGTGCTCTATTGCAGTTTGCAAAGCTGAAATCATTTTGTTGATGAATGCACATTCTAATGAACTTTAACAGAGATAACAAATCTATTCAGCGCTGCTGTGTTTCTGTTTCTTTTCCTTTAGAAATGATACACTTCTGTTTTCTGTTGCTGGTTGTGACCTGTGAGGGAAATCTCTTGTCCATATTGCCTTTCTGGTGTTTTCTTTTACAGACCACTGTCTATTCCAGTTCAATTCAATTCAATTCAATTCAATTCAATTTTATTTATATAGCGCCAAATCACAACAAACGGTCGCCTCAAGGCGCTTTGTATTGTGGGTAAAGACCCTACAATAACACAGAGAAAACCAAACAGTCAAAACGACCCCCTATGAGCAAGCACTTGGCGATGGTGGGAAGGAAAAACTCCCTTTTAACAGGAAGAAACCTCCAGCAGAACCAGGCTCAGGGAGGGGCAGTCATCTGCTGCGACCGGTTGGGGGTGAGGGGAGAGAGACAGGACAAAAGACATGCTGTGGAAGAGAGCCAGAGATTAATAATAATGATTAAATACAGAGTGAAGTATAAACAAGTAAATAAAGGTGAATGAGAAGAAACAGTGCATTATGGGACCCCCCTCAGCAGCCTAGGCCTATAGCAGCATAACTAAGGGGTGGTTCAGGGTCATCCGATCCAGCCCTAACTATAAGCTTGATCAAAAAGGAAAGTTTTAAGTCTAATTTTGAAAATAGAGAGGGTGTCTGTCTCCTGAATCCAAGCTGGGAGCTGGTTCCACAGAAGAGGGGCCTGAAAGCTGAAGGCTCTGCCTCCCATTCTACTCTTAAGTATCCTAGGAACCACAAGTAAGCCAGCAGTCTGAGAGCGAAGTGCTCTATTGGGGTGATACGGTACTATGAGGTCTTTGAGATAAGATGGGGCCTGATTATTCAAGACCTTGTATGTTAGGAGAAGGATTTTAAATTCTACTCTAGATTTAACAGGGAGCCAGTGAAGAGAAGCCAATATGGGAGAAATCTGCTCTCTCTTTCTAGTCCCTGTCAGTACTCTAGCTGCAGCATTTTGGATCAGCTGAAGGCTTTTCAGGGAGCTTTTAGGACAGCCTGATAATAATGAATTACAGTAGTCCAGCCTAGAAGTAATAAATGCATGGATTAACTTTTCAGCATCAGTCTGAGAAAGGATGTTTCTAATTTTCTAAATATTGTGCAGATGTAAAAAAGCGATCCTACATATTTGTTTAATATGTGCATTGAAGGACATATCCTGGTCAAAAATGACTCCAAGATTTCTCACAGTGTTACTGGAGGCCAAAGTAATGCCATCCAGAGTAAGTATCTGGTTTGACACTGTGCTTCTAAGATTTGTGGGGCCGAGTACAAGAACTTCAGTTTGATCTGAATTTAGTAGCAGGAAATTAGAGGTCATCCAGGCCTTTATGTCTTTAAGACATTCCTGCAGTTTAACTAACTGATGTGTGTCATCTGGCTTCATGGATAGATAAAGCTGAGTATCATCTGCATAACAATGAAAATTGATGCAATGCTTTCTAATAATACTGCCTAAGGGAAGCGTGTACAATGTAAATAAAATTGGAAATTTGAAACTCTTCAAATAAACCGTTCCTCTGCAGATGATCAGTTAGCTGTTTTACAACTACTCTTTCAAGGATTTTGGAGAGGAAAAGGAAGGTTGGAGATTGGCCTATAATTAGCTAAGACAGCTGGGTCAGTGATGGCTTTTTAAGTAGCGGTTTAATTACAGCCACCTTGAAGGCCTGTGGTACATAGCCACCTAATAAAGACAGATTGATCATATTTAAGATTGAGGCATCAATAATTGGAAAGACTTCTTTGAAGAGTCTAGTAGGAATGAGATGTAATAAAGATGAATGCGCCCCATTACAAAGATTTTTTTTTCTCATTTAAAGGGCATCTGATCCGGGAGATAACACCACTGTGGTCAATGAATTTCACGAGTGTTGGTTCATAAATGAAAAAGCAGCACCATGAGGGCAGCAAATGTCACCCACGCAGATTTCATTTTTGACAATGCCTGCTCGTATGAGGTTCTGTTGTTTAACGGTGACCTTTGTGCTTGACTCTACATTGAAGTTGCTATCATGAGTTGGATGACTCACAGGTGGACTTGGTATGCCGATAAAAACATGTTTAATGAGTTGAGAAGGGCCTCAAAGCAACAAAGTGGCCTGGAGCCTGCAACTTATGTCCTGGGACCTGAGGCAGCTGCATTTGATTTTTTTTTCCCTCTCGTTTCTAAGTGTGACTTCTGGGGGGGGGACAAAACAAAATACTCAAAGCTAAAAAAAATAAATCATTTGGGTTTATTTAAGCATAAGCATTAATTTGTGACTGACTGCATCTAACTGATTCCAAACTCTTAGCATTAGCGTCACTTTGTGTTAATCATGTATCACTGCCTTGTTACTCAGTCTTCTTTGATTAGCTGTTTACTATTTATGTCAAATAATTTTCTATTTTCTTTGAATTTACTGAAGTTGTTTGAAATGTGTTTTATCGAGCTGGGAGTGCAACTCAGAGCTGGAAGAATAAGAAAGGAGTGAATGGAATCCGCAACACATGTAGTGTGTTATTGCGATAGAAAACCAGTGTGTGTGTGTGTGTGTGTGTGTGTGTGTGTGTGTGTGTGTGTGTGTGCGCAGATATTGTTTATGTGGGTGGGCAAAGTAAAGAGTTATCAAGTGACTGCATCTGTGTGTGCATGCACGAGCGTTCATGCATATGCTCGTGTGTCAGTGACAGTGTGAGTGAACTGACATAAGGAAACAGTGAACTTCTTAGTTGATTATCATAAACAGATATACTTTAAAAAAAATCAGCGACCCAACATTGAGGGGACAGCATATGGAATGTGTACTTGCATGTGAGCACTTGTGGGGGAGATTATTTTTTCAAACAGTAAACAGAAGCTTCATTTATTAAAACGCCCCCCCCGCCCCCCGTTAAGAATTAATAAAGAATATACGGGAACAGTTCTGGGTTGCTTCTAGTAAGGTTACACATATGTAAGATTATGACCATAACTCATCTGTGAACAAACATCGTAAATCCACCCACAAGTTCACAGATGCACACATCATAGTGCTGGCACTGTGCCCCTGGGCTTCCCTTAATTTGTCATTCTGCCTCATCTGGGGTCTATCAGTTTCTGGTCTGACAACTTAATCTGTGTCATTCATTCTCTCACATCAAAGAGACACCGTGTAATCTAAACCTATGATGTTCGAATGTAAGCATGCACATCGTCTCACACACACGCAAAGTAGATGTGCAAATGTACCAGTTAGCAGTCTGCCTGTAAGCTGTCTGAGTGCTTGATTAATATCCCTGTGTGACATGAGGATCATTACAATAAACATCAGCAGAGATGTCTCTTTGAAAGCTTTCCACACCGGTTATCATGCTCACAGCGATAACAAATTAAAGCAACAGACTGACTCAGTCCCGCAATCCTGGGGACACACAGCTCTGATCTCTCAATTATATTTGAACCGTAGATCTTTCAACTACATTTCAATTGATGTTTTCAGGATAAGGCATTTTAAAAGCTATTTTTGTATATTCTTAAAGAGTGATTGTTGGTAGGATTTACTGGGTACGTCCATCCTGTTTATAGTAGTTCATCTTGCAAAGCATAGAAAAGAAATCTGACTCAAAGTTAAAAAATTTCAATGTGCCAATTAATCCTGACCCGAGTGCTTAACTTAAGCACACCGCGGTTTTTACTGGTTGCCCTTGCAGCCAGCGGATAACATCATATGAAATCCTCCGGCATGTTGCCATAGCAAAATGTCCACAACAAAATGGAGATGTTTCAAATTAGGCTGGAAAAAAAAATCAAAGCTTGATCATGTTGGCCTTGGAAGCCAATGTGCAGTAAAGTCAGGAAAGTAAGGAAGGAGCTTAATCCTCTTCATCCCTGGAGATCCAAATGAGCTGACATGTAGAACACAAAGAAAACATGAAGGGAGAAGGAGATGCAGAAGTGTGGACTACATGTACTTGACACGCACATGCTTGAACAGCCTGGACAAACACTAAGGGAGGGAGGTGGGGGTCCCTGTTCCTCTGACCCTGGCTCTCTAACCGCCCCGGCCCCCTTTAAGCCCTGTAAATGAGAGAAAGAGGAGCAATTAGAGAAGCAGTCATGGGGCAGGTAGGAGATCCCCATGACCTTTTCAGGCTGGTATTTGACCTCTCACAGCTGGAAGCTTTGATGAAAATGCATCTTGAACATTGAGAGAATATATTTGCTTGGAAAAAAAAAAAAAAGAGTAGCGTCCATGATGGAAACAGTGAAATGCATTATATCACTGTGTCATTATTTATTTAACAAAAACTCAGCCAAAATGCAGAAGCAGTGTCTGAAAAACTAAGTACATCCTTACTGCCTACAGAGGAATCAAGACAGGTGCTGCGAATCAAATGTACTCGATAAACTGATCATCAGCATCTGTGAGCACTTCTATGAAAGCAGAGGTTTTGGCAGGTTGCTGGTTTAGAGCATTCGGGAGTGTGTTAACACAACACCAAGGAGGAAATTTATCAGCAGCATCTTAAAGAAGCACTTGTTGCTGCTCATCAGTCTGGCATCACTCTGGTAAGGATTATAAGGCCATTTCCTAATAAACTGAAGTCCATTATTCTACAGTGAGAAAGATTATTCAAGACAGCAGCCGATCTTCCCAGGAGTGAAAGGCCCAGCAAATCTAACCCAAGTTCAGACTGTGCAATGCTCAGACCAACTGTAAAATATCCTACATCTCAGACTCTACAGGCATCCGTTAGCATGTTAAATGTTAACGTTCGGGACAGTATAATTAGAACAAGTTACATTATGTCATATGTCATTGTTGTTGTTCCTCTGAGGTTGTATTTAAAAATTTTAGAACCTGGTAAGGATCAGATGGTTTTTTTTTGTCATGTCCTGATATGTAAAACCTGAATGGAAATGAAATGAAATGGAAAGAGGGTGTACTTTCTTTTCAAAATGAGTAAGTGGACTGTTCATTTCAGTTCTAATGTCAGTATTAGAAATGCTGGAATACCAGAATAGCTGGGTACTCACCCAGTTTGTAAGACAGCACAGACACACACACACATACACACACACACACACACACACACACACACGTATGCAGCAGGTGGGAGACTTTGACATAGCACACAGTCAAGGGGTATTTTTGGATGTGACACTGATGGAGTGATCTCCTGCTGTTCACAAGGCCAGTCTGCTTACAGACTGAGCCTGGAATACATACGTGCACACACATACACACACACACACACACACACACAGTGGTTGATTTGCTGGTGTAAGACAGACACACACACACATAAACCTGTAGCATGTTACAGCTGACTTTCAGAAAGTGAAAAAAAGGCACAAGTCAAACAAATTTTTCTTGGAAACTCCAAACGCCGGAAAAAACAGCTCATCCGTGTAGCGCCTTTTTTTTTTTGCTTACTAATGTCAGAGAGGAAGTGAAGAGTTCAGAGGACTGCAGCGTGTTAAAAGAAGAAGTTGAGGGTTTCCGGTGTCTGATCTGCTACTATATGCGTCCTATTTTGTTCACCCTCACCCACTTGCACTGACTTTCAGCAAAGCAGTGGGCAGGTTTGCTTTTGCTATGTAATTTATAGCTTAATGACTCCAATCAAGAGCAGATAGTTTATGAGCTGGTTTCCTTAATTTCCTGCAGTGAGCTCGAATCGGCCCTAATAAAAAGGGATCGTGTAGATTAAACACACTCTCTGCAGGAAAACAGTAAACGGGAAGCAGCCGAAGGAGTCAGCGAGTGAGACAGTTAATCTTCAAAAGGATTTTGTTCTTATTTGGAAAGGCCACATAAACCAGTCAACGATGACTCGACACTCAGACGTATCAGATCTGTGTCAGGGGAAGCTTAAGAAACACTGAGACACACACCTTTGGTTGATAACACCCACTGAGTTTAACCACACTTTACCTCTCACGCAAACCTTGCTTAACACACACGCGCTCGCATGCACACACACACACACACACACACACACACCCACTTTGATTACTCTAACATGTTTACTCTATTAAATATTAGTAATTTCAGAGTGCTGGTCTGTATATCTTCATAAAAATGTAGTTTATCTTTACAACTTCTGCCATTAAAGTTCTGCTCGTAAAGGCTACAGCAAAGCCAGAAAGTTATCAGCAGGAGTCTGTGTAAATGCTACATGATCAGAAAGATTTCATTTTTCAAAAGTGGTGACCGACTGGCTGATGCTGCCAATCCTAGAATCCCAGTTTTGTCTTTTATAATGATTTTTTAAAAAAACCTACAAAAAAACTCACTCAAAATATTCAAAACAACCTTTGGACTCAAGTAGAAAAACACCAACGATGCATTTTTGTATATGGAAAGTTTAAGCAAGATAGTAAAAACACAAAGTTCCTCTGTGCTGTCAAGGTACAGAGTGAGCAGAGTGAGCCTAACAAGACACTTCGAGCTTGGTTGGTGAGGTTTAAAACCCTCAGGTCATTCAAGAGGACCTCTGAGACTGATTCATTTGTTTAACTTGTTGGAGGGAGTCTAAACAAAGGTCATTTTTCTTCCCACACAGTCTTTAACCACACCAATGGGCATTTCCTTTATTGTTTGGTCAATTTACACACTGAAAGACATTCATGTTTGCACAAGTGTGCTGTAGGGATAACCGCAGGCTCCAAACTCACTGATAAGATTTTAACTATAAATGAAACAGACCGGTAGGTCATACAGCTTCACCTGAAAAGGCACAATGTATGGAACAATCACCAGCCAGATATGTTCTTCTGTCTTAATGGGAGAGCTCACAAACCCAACCAAACAGCGCAGGTCTCTCTCCCCCAACCGCTGTCATTAAGTAAGAAAAACAATCAAGATAACTTTAACCAGATTACATTAAAAGGATGGTTTTGTTCGAGCTCTGCTGCAAAACAGATTAAAGCCATATCCATCCATTGCATTTAGCACCGAGAGCAACACTTAATTAAAAACCCAATGGGTTGGTCCCAACTCTGCATCAGATCAGCTGTCATAATTTACCTTGACATAAAAAAATTTAAACTAGCTTAAACGGCACATCATGCATAACAAAAAAAAACATCACTATGTGCCGTATAATCCCACTCATAAGTAAACAAGCACACACACCAAAAGAAAAACTGCAGCAGCTACAATAGAAAAGACAGACTGTAACATCAGAAGTGTCTCTTTTGTCGTCGCTAACACCTTTTAACAGGATTTTCGGAGAGCAGAAGACGGTCAGAGGCTTAATGTGATGTGTTTGTGATGTTCCTTCACCACTTGGGTCACAGTGATCTATTGAAAGCCTTCCCTTATGGAATAATATGGATGCAGTGAGACATCACACACACGACGCGTGAACACACACACACACACACACACACACACACACACACACACTCAAAAAGCCCTTTTAAGAGAACCTGTTCTGTGCGTTTCAGTTCTGTTATCACTTCTGAAAAAAGTAAAAACTTGTTGGATTCAGTTCAGCAAGTTGCCTGAAGATTTTTTTCAGCAATATGAGTCTTTTTGTTTTCAGTAATTCTTTCTGCAGTTATTTCTGAGCAGTAATTGTTTTATTTTCCGGTCCCACCCTACCATGATGCTATCAAGCAAAGAGTCCCCTTTTGGCATTTCACCTTTTGCTTGTAATTTTCAATTTCCTGATGATGTTTATCCTTCTTTTTTAAATGTTTGCCTTACTTTCTATCCCAGAGTTGGAGTAAACTCTTCCTTTGACACTGCTGCCTCTCTTGGCAGCTCAGATCCAGATGGATTACTGTAAGCCAGTAAATCTCTCTGGGTCTGTGAAGCAGTGGTGACAGGTGACAGCCTGACGGCCTGTGCATGTGTGCAGATGCGTTGTGAAGGTTTCCACTGCTCCCAGAATAAAGTGTCACCATCAAAATCTGCATCTCTTTGAAGCAGTGCAACACATAGTTCATGGCTGGGTTACCACACACACCCATTAACTTGCATCTGACTGCAATAGGCTGACCTTCCAGGAAACGCCACGAGCCATGATTATATCCAGTCTGCAGACATGTGCATGTGAGCTAGGTGAGAAAGCATGTACAGTACATGTCAAACCCAGTATGATCAGGTATAAAACCATCATTACACATGCATGGGCCATATATGAGAACACAAACACTGGTTTAATTGTGAAGGAAATCTTACTTCCATAGAGGTCAAAGTTCTTGATTGTTATCTAGCAAGTTTCCACTCATATATTTTAAACCCACAGGATAGCTCCTAGATTCATATTCTCAGACCGTTTGGTACTTAATGACCTGTATTAGGTTATCATCAAATCTAGAGGAACATGGGATATAAACAAACACGCAGACTCCCCACCAAAATCCAACATAATACACTGAGCCTGTTGTTCCAAATAGACTGACCAATCAGAATAGCGGACAGCTATCATATCCAAACAAACTGAAAGATTAATTTGTATCAGTAACGTTTGCAACTAAAGCAACTGTGTGTTCCTTCAGCTGGGATAATCTGGATCTATCGTTTAAAAAGCTAGAGTCTGCAGTTATGCTGTGAGAGTGTCAGTGCCAGTTTAGGACATACTCCTATAAGTGTCTGATGACTTCCGTACCTTCAGCGCGCACTTCTCTCCAGTTTTCTTATTAAAACACTCCAGGACTTTGCCGTTGATCCCCAAGCCCAGAACCTGGCTGGAGACCTTATAATCGTCCGTTACTGCGTTTCGTTTTATGTCCAGTTTGGGACAAGCGGGCATGGGGAAGTGTGTGGACTCGGCGTCCCTCTCGTCGGCCGGCTGCTGCTGCTGCTTTCGGGTTGACAGCCGGGGAGTCCGACTCTGCCTCAGCAGCACTTGGCGGTTGGGGAGCTTGCTCCATTCCGTTTCCATTCTGCAGCATGTTTCACACCGACTTGTCGCCAACAGCGGTGCTCAGAAGGAGAAAGTGTGAGTAACTCTCCGGATTACTGCGATGACTCCTGCTGTCCTCCGGTAAATGCGTAAAGCTGAGACCTCTAACGCATCTGCCTGTCCTGTAAGGACCCCACACAGTGATTCCACTGGATCTTCAGAGAGGCTTATAATTCACTCAGATTGGTGAAACTACACAGCAGTTCTTTTCTTTAATTACGGCTCTGTCAACTTCACCGATCTCGGGTGGCTCAGCGCAAAGTAATCAATTAAAATAAATTAATTAATTAAAAATCAGTCAGACGTATTTTGGGGGAAAAGTCAGTGGCGACGATAATCTGTTGATCTCGGTTTCCCGTTGATCTTGAGTCCTCCAGCTGCATTCACATGGCCAGACACTGTCACAGTAGTTTAAGCACCACCCTCCTTCAGTCAAGTCCTATTTCTCAACTGACCTATATTAAAGGAGCAGGACGCATATTCAAGAAACGAGTGAGCACTGTGGGGGCCATAGACTGTAGAGGTGAAGCTAGGTGAATGTAATAACAGTATATTTGGCGGTGCAATAAAGTAAATACAAAAAAACGGAGAGATTACTTTCTGTTTATAACCGCTGCAACAGGATCCAATTCCCAAGTGATTTTGTGATGGTAAATAAGCACAGATGAGAACGTTGTGTTAATATTGCTTGTGAAAAGCAGTTTTTTAATTAAACAGATTAAGGAACAGCTTCAAATAACTAATTTCTGGTGCCACAGGGTGCAGATAGAAACCTTGGGGGTTTCTGATTGCCATCACAGCAGGGTGTGTTTTTACATGTGGTTTTGCAAGTACATGAAAAAGTGTGCATGTGCTCAGTAGTCCAGTGCACAGATGAGTGCAACACCCCGTTTGATCCAGTGCCTCTGAGTGTGACATGTTGGCAGCTCCACCGAGATCACATAGTTGGTAGAGTGGCCGGTAGTAGACAGAGTCCCTGCAAAAGCACACAGAGCAGTTAAGTGACTGAAAGACGAAACTGTGTTAAACTGTTTCAGTTTTTTTCATCGTTACACTGAGCGAAGCGTTTGTGAGCAGTCTAAGGTGCCAGCCCAACACGTTGGCTTTGTACGGTGGAAAATACTGAGCTGCACTTTCAGATGCTTCATGAAATTGGACACTCACTGGAGTCTAGTTTGGGTGAGCAATAAAACCAGCAAACAGAGATACACACAAACATATGACGGCACACCTACTGACAGAGATTGTAACCTGAGCAACAGTCTCACAAACATGGAATTTTTTACTGACTAATTTTTTCTCTAACTAATCTGAATCCCCTCACTCATTCCTATATATACTGACCGGCTCGTGTGAGTGTCTTGTAGATAGGGCATATATAGACCCCTGAGGTCGCAGGTTTTCGGTTGGGTTTGGGGATCAGCCAGATGATGGCCATTTGAGTGTAGAGCTCCTTGGGCCTGGACTCTGTGAGCTGACCTGCCTCGTTATCCCAGCGAGCCCCCTCCAGGAATAGACCATGAATGTAGCAGCCTATGTCTGGCATTTCTGTTATCTCTGACACTGACTTCACTATTACCTGAAAGATAAGACATTACAAAAAAAGAGGGTCAAGACCAGTGGAAACTATCTGCAACCTAAGGTTTCAAAGTGATTCATAATGTAACAAAAGACAGTAACAGTTTATACACCTACAGATATGAATCGGCTTTCTAAATTTGTAGGGCTATTCTTTAAAACATCAATGCTAGTGAAGCAGCCTACGGTCTGACCTCAAAGTCAAATCCAATTGTGTCAATTGAGGTGCCGGAGCGACGGGCGTAATTCTGGAGGGTGCCAGTGAGAAAAGCCTGTGGGAAAAAGAAGCCGCTAATCCAGAAGACAGGTGGAATGCCATTAGAGATCCATCTCTGCAGGAAATTGATCCTCTGAACTAGGTCTGATACCCAGGAGGCCAGAGGCTTCAGAGATGGGTAGGCCTGGAGAAAGAGAGCAGGTGAGGTAAAATGTTGTATTGGACATACGCTCTGTGCATTCTCAGAAAGAGGAGGACAGAAATGTCACCAAAGTTTATTAGATTTTCTCCCCAGTTTCAAATATTTAAGTCTCAACTGCGCGCAATCCAGCGATACAGAAAAAAGGATAATAAATGCTGATTCTTGAAAATACACCTTTCTCTTACTGGAATTGAAACAAAAGAAAGCATTCAGATGTGCAGCCCGTGCTCCAAAGTGCATCACATGTAAAGTAACAGTTGTGTGTGCCTTGCCTTGGCTTTCCACATATCAGGCACCACATTGTTGAATAAGCTGCGTGCCATAAGTTCCAGTTTAGATGACATCACCACGAAACCTTTCAAAGCCTTCACAATATCACCGAGACTCCGAGAGATAACCTCCAGCAGCTTGTTATATCTAAAAGATAAAAAAAATATAATTCCTATTTACTAAAGCACTAATAACTATATGGTCACAGTTTTGAGTTCCATTCAATTTTCAGTGCAAACATATAATGAGTGGAATTATATATTAAATTGACCAAAAAAACACTAATGGGTGTGAGTTGATGAGAGGCTCCCAGATGAGGTTGATTAATGTGTAAAATAAATCAATGGATTTCTTTTTGCACATAACTGTTGCTAAACAGATAAGTCTACACCTTGCAGATGGATGATGAAATTATCCTGTATGTTTAATTTCTCCAGATTGTTCTTGAATATAACATAAAACCTTACTTTATGGAAATGAATTTTTAGTATCCAATAGGGAAATGAAACCCCAACAACTATAATTAACAATATTTGTTGATTAATACAAATGACTCTGGAGATACTATATCAGAGATTCTGAGAGTTTCAGCTTTCAGATTCACTCTGGACAAATTGCAGACATCAGCTACCTCAGCTCATACAAAAATATGATTACAAAGTTATTTTTTTGCAGTAAATGTTGACATCTCTTTGAGTGGTATTCCTTTTAAAATCCTTGGTGTATAATGAACAGCAGAGTGGAATGACAATTTTTTTTTTAATCCATGTGATCTGTTGTCATATAGTACAGCCTAATGTTACCTGATGACCTCCTGGACGAGTACAGTGTTCATGGACTCCTCATACAGGACCGGGTACTTTTCCATCACTTCTTGAACTTTGAAAGAAGGAGGGATCTTTTCGACAATGCCTGCTACTATCTCCTCCACTATCTGTAACACAGAAAGAGACACAGATCACAGACAGCACATCACATGCCCTGCACCTATCAAACCCTATTTAATTAGTAAGCAATCAATAGCATGGTGCAAGCGGTATTAATAAAAACATCAGAAGAGAAATGAATCTGTATCTGTACCTCCTCAAGAGTTTTGTCCCCAGCAGATGCCACTCGGGGCTGGAGATGAACCACAGCTTCCAGCAAGGTGAAGGCCTCATTCTGAGCAAAGCTGATGTTAGCGTTGTCATGGAGACCAAAGATATCAGGTGTGTCATTGATGGGCAAACCACGAATGTATGCCAGATAGCCCTAGGGTCAGAATTGCCATGATAACAAGTCACTCAGGAAGTCAGTGTTTGACATGATCTGAGTCAACATCTTACAGCAGATTTAAGAAACTATCTTGATTTGACTGCATTTATAGTCCAAGCTCAAATCACAAGCTTTTAGACTTCTCCACAATCTGTACTCACAGCCTCTCTTGTTTTATTTCCTTGTTTGCGAATGGCAGCGAGAAGAGAGAAAACAGTTTCTGCTGTTGTAAACTTGTTAAAGAACAAACTCACACAAAGGCAGACATACTGTGGCATTGCAGTAAATCTTGCGGTAGATATTTTAACATCTCTGATCTGTGGCAACCTTTTCTGCTCTTTATGGTTGATTTGTATTTGAAGGTTATGTGACTGATGTCCCACAGGACTGACGTTTCCCCCAGGCTTGGCAAACTGACCCTTACTTACAAAAAATTGTTACAGATGCAACACTATGTATAGTAAACAGAGAGTTATCCTTTAATTCCCAGGCCAAAAAAAGAAAAAGAAAGAAACCCACATAGTTTTGTATGACAACAAATGTAGACAAAGGTCACAGCTAATACATCACTCTCATCTACTTATCACAATCTTTTAAATGCTCCTGTGTTTATCTAACCTTGATATTCAGATTTGTGTCTATTTGCTGGTACACTCCAGACGAAGAGTAGGCATGATTACGACTGAGAACAGCAGGACAATAGAAGTCCTCCAGCACACTGAGCAGGCATCGTCTGTCCCAGTCATCTGTCACACGGCCACCATAATTAATCTCCCCTGCAGTGTATTTTAGAACCTGGACAGGTGGAAGACAGCAATGGGAGACAGACAAATGAACATGCTCAGCACAAGCATATGGACATGCATATTCTCTACCTAAGCCCAAAACTTAGTTTTCCTTCTGGGTGGTCTGTGTTTCTGCTTATGGCTTATACATCAACTATCTATAAGAATCATTTTACAATCGTATCAGAATTAGTGGGAGCAGTTTGAAACTTCTTCTTCAAACAGGTAATTAAAGTTTTGGCTCCACCTTGTACGGGATGTCCTGGTACTCATCCAGGAACATTTTGAGTTGGCTGATACAGATGTTCAGGTCACCATCAGTGAACTCATAGGGAATGTTGAAGCCCAAAGGGCCAAACTTTCGTCTCTCCAAAGCAATGCCGTGGAACAGACAGAGAGATAGCAGCAAAGACTTGAAGTCTGCTTCCTAGACAGGAAAGAAGAGAGG
Organism: Pterophyllum scalare; assembly: GCA_024447675.2. Lineage (NCBI taxonomy): Eukaryota > Metazoa > Chordata > Actinopteri > Cichliformes > Cichlidae > Pterophyllum > Pterophyllum scalare. The sequence goes on from JAMQGT020008322.1 coordinate 49,268, forward strand.
AACCACAAATAGCAAATCAATGAACTACGTACATGACAATGCTTTACTATATGTTCTAAAACCGAAACAGCAGGAGTTAAATATGGGGAGTAGAGCAGAGTCACTGAGAAAGATTTGAGAGACAGACCTTGGTGGAGGAGGAGAGAAAATCATTAGTAAGCCTCATGTAGGTTTTCTGTAGGTTGGCCTTGATGCCCCTTGGAGGTTCAATGGTCATCTTGGATCCATTTTGCAGAACAGACACTGGAAACTTATTGCTGGGAAGACTTGTGAGCCACAGGCGAAAGTCCATGTGCACCTGTGGAGGAAAAGACAGAGTTCCCTTGTACTGTAAAGGAAGCACTCAAATCTGTAACAGTAATTAGAAAGCTCTGTTCTTGGCCAGTCTAACATACACACACTGAGGATCTGTTTTGTACTGTATTTTGCATCTGGTTTACATTTGTGCCCTTCTGTATATGCTCTTGTTGTCACCTTTAGTGGGTTGATGTTTTCAATGAGTCTCTCCAGCGTAGACATCCAGCTAGGTGCCAGATGACAGTTCTGGAAAAAGATCCAGTGACCGCTTTCCATGGCATCGTGCATCATGCTCTCAGCCCAGGGGCCCTGAATCATACAAATGACAGCATTTCCAGTAGGTTTGAACCTTATTCAAGAAGCAGGTCTTATAAGTAATATTTTGACTGTGGGTCTCAATGCAACTCCCTACAGTGAGAATGATTAGGAGCACTCAGTTCAGTGCAGACAGAAATTGAGAAAGGGGTGATACAAAAGCCCGGCATGAGCCAAGATTCTAACTCACGTAATTGCAAGTAATGTGATGCTAATGTCTATTGAACGGCCACAGGGAGAGCGTGCTGCTAGAAGAATGTAGCCAGCAAGGTTTAAAGTTTTTGAACACTGAATCTGGATTTATCGTACAGGCTGCTCACGTGGTTGCTTTTTAAGCTCATTTATGGCCCCTGGAGTACATTGTCCTGGAATGGTCATAAATAGTGAAAACAATTAGCACACAAGTATCCATTCTCACCAGGACAAATGACAGTGGCCTGGTTTGGTGCGAAAGTGATTTACAGCAGGTCCTTTAGTTCAGAGAGTGCATAAGAGAGTGAGAATTCCCGGGCACCACCCCGACACTGACCTGGCCTTGGCCTAGAGAGATGGCACTCATTTTCTTGGAGAACTGCATGACATCAGCAAACTTGTAGAGGTCAGCAGCAGGGTCAGTGCCAGGGGAGAGAACAAAGATCAAGGGAGTAGAGGAAGATGACTCTTTAAAGACAGCAGACAGGTCTGATGTCTGCAAAAGATGGAGAGAGTAACAAGCCATAAATGCTGTTGTCATACACCGTGTCATATCTTTGTATCACTGCTCAAAATTGGTTTTTACCATGAACTTGAAAACAGGAGGGAGAAGAGGGACTCTACCTGAGGCTCGACGAAGCGCTGTCCGAGCTGAGCAGAGACAAAGTCCTGCAGGCCTTGAATGAGGCAGTCAGCCCTCAGACAGCGCAGGACCAACAGCTTCTGGAAAGAGTCGAGCATGGTGTTCAATGCTCCTGGCAGGGGCTCCCTGTAGGCAAATATACAGACACAAGCACACCTTGTTAGATATTAACAGCATCTGCAAAGTACAAATGAAAACACAAAGTGTGTATGTGTTAACACGGTGCTTGGTTTTACATGCCTGTGAGGCTGGTGGCTGTCAAAAATTTTCTTGAAGCCATCCAGATGTTCCAGGAAGCTTTCTGCTAGGTTGCTTAAGTTTTTCAGAGCACTGAGGCCTAAAATGTCCTGCCAGGCGCGCTCTGATAGCCAGCTTACTGCTGGGTTGGCCAGCTCTTGGACAGGCATTCCTCCAGACAGCAGGTAGCGCCACTCAGCCTGTCAAAGACAACGCAGCGTCAACAAGTGTATTTGAATTAAATACAGACTGCTTAAAGAACACGGCAGAACCCCTTTACTCAATTACTCACCATGTCAATTTTGTTGTCGTTCATCATGATACGAGTACACAGAAGAAACGCAAACATGAGTTTGTGTTTCTCAAACAAGCTGCGGCATATATTGCTGTACAGGCTGAAGGTGAAAAATTCATTGATGTTCCTGATTCTCTCCTTCACTGTATCTGTGTGAACCATGTCAAGAAACATCTGGTTACATCTGGTTTTCATATGTGTACATCATAAAACAGTGATTTCCTTATCTTCACACACATAGTTCTGTATATAATCTTGAACTAATCTTGCCGTCTACCTGCTCGTTCAGAGTTGGCAATGCCAGACAAAAAGATGCCCAGGAACCACTCCAGAGAGTACTGGTACATTGGGTCAACATTGGAAAGCTCTGATACGCAGAAGAAGAGGATCTGTGCACGCACAGCCACAGGGACATACTCCAGACGGGCTGCATCAATGTCGTGCTCTGTCTTTTCTGCTGCCATCACTTTAGCCTGCCAAGAACCAGAAAATGCGTAAAAATGATGCATCACCAAAATTTTGTAAGCATGCTTTTAAAGGAAATTATATAAACACTTCAATGTTCTATGAAATTAAAGATAAAGCGTTTCCACTGTCTGACCTTGATTTCTCCAGCTTTGATCTTAGAAGCCTCCAACACTTGGATGAGCTCCTCATTGTCCACAGGGTTACCCTTTGTGGAGCTGAGACGGAACAATATCTCGTCCTCGATTTCTTTCAGCTCCTGCTTCATCTTGGCATTGCTGGTGATTAGCTGGTTCTTTGCGACCTCTAAGACTTGCTGCTCCTCAGCCACCACCGTCCCCAACAACTGGTCTTGAAGACCTCTGAATATACAGAGAATGCACAGTCACAAAAACTCAGACATTACAAATAACTTTCATTAACAGAAAGAGCTTTACAGGAGCCAGGACAGTAACATTAACATCAATAACATTTTTTTTATCTTTTTTTTTGCCTGTCATAAAAAAAAAAAAAAAGCCTGTCATGGGATGAATAAATTGTAATCACTGTAGATGCTAAAATTAAAATGTGTGTTACCTGGGTGATAGGGTGAAGTTAATGAGCGTGACTTTGGCAGAAACCTCTGGAGAGTAGTGTGGGTTTGGCAACTTGGTGGTGAGGTACATCTTGAAAGTCTCCTGGTAGTCAATGACTGAATCACCCAGCTTCAGAAATGTACGGCCTTGCTGCTTAAAAGTCTTAATAGTCATAAATGTGAGATAAGCATAGTGATGTGTTAAAAATGTGCATAACACTGAAATAAAAATATACTGTCTGCAATGGCTGTATGAGTAATCACCTGTTGTAACAGGACAGGTTCTAGTACAGGATCTAGCTCTTCTCCCACATTCTCTAAGAGGCAGGGTTTACCAAAACAAATTGCATTTTCAAGCCTGCGCAGGAAGTCCCGGTCACTGAGTTTCACAACCTCCAACCCATTGTCCCTTTCCTGGGTGACCACAGGAAACATTTATGGGTAAGCAAGAAATCAAAACTCACTTTAGGGATGCGTGTGTTCATAACACACTGCTCAAAACATTAAAGGAACACTTTGAAAACACATCAGATCTCAAAGGGAAAAAAATCATGCTGGATATCTATGCTGATATGGACTGGGTGTTAAGAATGAAAGGATGCAACATCGTTGGAAATTAAATTCATCAACCTATCAAGGGCTGAATGACACCCCAAAAAATCAAAGTGAAAAATTGATGCAGCAGGTTAGTCCATTTTGCTGAAATTCATTCCACAGACTCAGTAGTTTGCATGGTCCCCACATGCTTGTATGCATGCCTGACAACGTTGGGGGATGCCCCTAATGTGACGATGGATGGTGTCCTGGAGGATCTCCTCCCAGATCTGGTCCAGGGCATCTCGGAGCTCCTGGACAGTCTGAGGTGCAACCTGGTGGTTTTGGATGGACTGAAACATAATGTTCCAGAGGTATTCTATTGAATTTAGGTCCAGCGAGCATGGAGGCCAGTCAATGGCCTCAATTCCTTCATCCCCCGGGAACAGCTTGCATATTCTTGCCACATGAAGCTGGGCATTGTTGTGCACCAGGAGGAACCCAGGACCCACTGCACCAATGTAGGGTCCGACAGTGGGTCCAAGAATTTCATCCTGATACCTAATGGCAGTCAGGGTGTCATTGCCTAACCTGTAGAGATCAGTGTGTCCCTACGTGAATATGCCTCCCCAGACCGTCACTGACCTACCACCAAACCAGTCATGTTGAACAGGCAGGATAACATTCTCCACTGCTTCTCCAGACCCTTCCACTTCTGTCCCATGTGCTCAGGATGAACCTGCTCTATTCTGTGAAAAGCACAGGGTGCCAGTGATGGATCAGCACATTCTGGTATTTTATGGAAAATGCCAATCAGGCTCCACAGTGCCAGGCCGTGAGCACAGGGCCCACTAGAGGACATTGGACACTCAGGCCACTCTCATGAAGTCTGTTTCTGATTGTTTGGTCAGAAACATTCACAGCAGTGGACTGCTAGAGGTCATTTTTTAGGGCGCTGTTCTTCCTTCCACAAAGAATACCAGATACCAGTTGTGCTGATGGCTTGACTTCTATAGTCCTGTCCAGCTCTCCTAGAGTAACTGCCTGTCTCCTGGACTCTCCTCCAAGCTCCTGAGACCATGCTAGGAGACACAGCAAACCTTCTGGCAATTGTACGTATTAATGTGCCATCCTGGAAGAATTTGACTACCTGTGCACCCTCTGTAGGGTCCAAGTATCACCTCATGATACCAGTAGTGACACTGACCCTAGCCAAATGCAAAATTAGTGAAGAAAAAAAAAACAGTCAGAAAAGATGAGGAAGGAAAAAAATGTCAGTGCCCTCTACCTGTAAAAGCATTCCTGTTTTGGGGGGTGTCTCATTGTTGCCCCTCCAGTGCTCCTGTTGTTAATTTCATTAACACCAAAACAGGTGAAAATGATTAACAACCCCCTCTACTACTTACAGTAACTGACCAGATCACTATCACAGAAGTTTAATTGACTTGATGCTGTACAATGATTAAAAAGTGTTCCTTTAATTTTTTTGAGAAGTATATAGCTGCAGTTTGTTGCATATCACTGCAGGTACTGTGATGTTGTTAACATATTAAACATGTGCACTGGATACTTTATAATAACAATGCTTGATCCTACAATTACATATAATATATACATTCAAATCTCGCAGACACGCTCTGCAGTTATGGCATGATCAGCACAGTTTGACCTCACCATGTTTTTGATCCATTTGTTGGCTTGTCCCTGAGGATCAATGAAGAGGGCCCAGCGCAAAGAATACTGAGCAATCACACCATTCTCCATAGAAAGGTTGTCCTTGGGCAACCCTGCTATCTATGCACACAGAAATTAAAAATAATATGAATACAATAAAGGAAAAAACAGAATTTGAAAGAAAAAAAACTAGTCTCATTTTAAAAGCAGTTGTAATCTGCTTAAGGTCAGCCTATGAACTGCCTCCAACCTGCCAAGAGCGGATCTTGACCGGTTCACCCAGAGCGCTGATCAGGTTGGGTTCATTAGTGTGTGGAACACTCAGCTCTTTGAAATCTTGCAGCATATTTTTAGCCATGGCTGCCCGGTACTCTCCCTAAAACCAATCACAACAACGACAACAAAAATACACAAACTATGCTTCAGTCATAATCACATATATGTTGTACTGTAGTAGAGGAACAGATGGAGACATGTTACAATGAGAAATATGGGCAGATACAGTATATTATGTGTAGTGCAACAGTTTACTATGATAAACATACAGTGAAGGCTCCCAGGTATGCAACATATCCTGCAGACAGAAGCATGTCACCGACTACGTTATTGATTTTGTAATCCAAATGTTGCACTGTCTCCCTCCAACGCACTTTTTCGTCCGCCAGTCCACCAATAAGCTGGAGAAGATCAAAAATGATTACCAACATTTAAGAACACATAGTAGTTGGTACAGTGAATGTTTCTGTTTGCTTTCTATCATATAATTTTGTTCTAAGTTCTAAGTTCTGTTTGTTATAAACCAACTTAGCATATATACATGAACAACAACATTAGTGTGTAAGTCAGAGTTCCAGTGTTATGTGTTCATAATATATTTATATTATATATTTTTGTTTTTACTTTAGGCTTGATTTAATGCAGCAAACATCCGATAGATTATATCAACTATTTCACTTGTTTTATTGATGTTTGGCACTTACATGTAAATATGTATCTGTAGTTTCTACCTTGAATTTACCTGTTATCTGTAAAGTTTTAACAAAGCCTTTGCTTATTGTTTCTGATTGCTTCCCTTGTCTGTTTGGGTTGTGGCTGTAAAGCTAATTTTTCCTTCTGGGTGTCTGACCTTGTCTGCTCTAATGAGGCGAGCCTCACACAGTTGATACTTGTTGTCCAGCTCGTCCTTCTTAGCCAGACAGTCCTGGTACTTGGCCTGCAACGTGGCAATGCCAGCTTCCACTCCTGCCAGTTCCTCTTTGGCCTTATCCAGAATCCGCTGGGTTACTGCTAAGTCCTCTTGGGCTTCCTTGAGAGCTAGCTGTACACATATTTACACTGTTACTGTATTGATGACTCTGTCATTTGAAAGACATGGTTCTACAACTACTGTATGTCATACATAGATAACCAACACAGTGTCTTAAATGGGGACTTCATTTTTTACCCGTTTAGGTTTCACAGCCTTGGCCACAAAGTGATAGGCATGCATGGCTCGCACCCACTGGCAAATGGAGGTGCAAGCTTTGGAAATCTTGGCAATGGAAGCTGGCTGGAATTCCTCATTATCGATATACGGCTGGACTAAGCTAATCACATTTGCTGGGATGTTATCCTGCAGTATTGGAGGGAGAAAAAGCTGCTTTTATCTCAAACACCCAAACACCAAAACTTAAAGCATTAACTCATATCTGAGAAACACAAAAATAAAGTTCTCAGCAACATCCACTACACCTTATCATATTTGAAGAGACTTTCCAGAAACCTTCCGGGATCTTGGAGCAGACCCTTCCCAGGTTCCCAGTAGTCATCAACCTTGGTGCCAGGTTTCTCCCCAGGTACCCTTTTGGGTTTGATGCCCTTCATAATGCACACTGCCTCAATAACCAGCTTCACCCCTTGAGGAGGTCGCTGCATGGCCCGCACCTATTAAAAAACAAAAACAAAAAGCAAAGAACGTACATACGCTGCACATCTACATATAACCTAGTGATGCATATATTAGCCAGCCATTATCAAAATCCCTGACCTCAGTGACATCATTCTTGTTAAGTGACTCAAGGCTGGCTAGGGCAGCATCCAAGGCTGGCAGAGCCTCGTCTAAGTCTCTCTGGGCATCTGCTGCGATGGCTCCTGCAAAACGGGCCTTCTCTGAAGCTTTTGCTTCCTCTTCTTGCACTGACTTGCGGGTCTCCTCTGCAACCACTGTGTCTTTCTAATGGCACAGAATCAATTACAACACAGTGTGTATGGTGTGTACGATGACAACATACACAGCTCATGCAAATATATGAAAGATATATGAAAAAAAAAAAGCTGAACAAAAGAAATTGGCCCCAGGTTTTGTTTCTCCATCTCTGATTGTATTGTGGTCAAGAAAACAAAAAGCTTGCTTTCAAAATGCACAGCTGGGACATTCATTCATATCGGTGTCGAGTGTTGAGTGTTGAGTGAATCAAACTGTTCTAACTACACTATTGTTTTATTACTTTAATGGTCTCCATGGTGACTTTAGTGTCCTTAGTGGCTTCCTCCAAAAGAGGTCTCATAGTCTCCAGCTCCTCTTGCATTTTTCTCACATCTTCAGCTGTGCGAAGAAGCTGCAGAACCACCATATAACATACAGTCAGCTAGGACTTTTTATTAAATGCACAAATTTAAACTATGAACCATTAATTTTTTGTTATTATCCAATGCCTTGCCTTGTCCAGTCCAGTATTCATGCGTTGACAAGCACCAGACAGCTCTTGTTTTTTGAATCCGATGAGAGCTGAGAAGATTTTGAACAGTTCCAGGTAGCTTTTAGGTGTTACGTAGTTGTGTCGAGACAGCTCAGCCATGTACTGATCACTCTTCCTGGCCACCATCTGGTGAATCCTCACACACATTGTTGTCTGCAGAAAGAAATCAATTAGGAATGGATTGTGAAAAAAATCCTTTAGTTTTATTTGTTTTGTTTTGGTTTTCACACAGCCAGTGATTTCACCTCACACAATCAAAGTATAAAACTGTGTTGCAGAGACCTGGATGCTGCTGTTGTTAGCCCATCCAGCATAGAACTCCTGCTGCTGTAAATGCTATCAAAACTCTATGACTATGTATATTAATGTGTTAGAAACTTTTGAAATCACTCTAAATTCAAATGAGTAGGACAAGTGCAGATGCAAAGCAGAAACTTAACAGTTTGACAGCAATTTTCCAGATTACTATTACTATACATTTTTTCCTAATGTTTCCAAACAGTTCATTTCCATCTGTTAGGTCTGAACCATTTTCTGTACAGTTGCACACAAATAAGGATTTTAGAACAGATGAGGAACTTTCTTAATTTATTTGATCACTTATCCTAAAAAAAGAAAACATAAAGACAGATGCTGATATAAGTGGGAATGACTAATTAAGCAAAGAAGAAGGAAAACATACTTTTTTAACCACATCTTGAACTCAACACCCTTGGCAAACTGGTTTCTTATTTTTTTCAGCCTTAGTGACATATATACTTTTTAAAATGGTACTTCCTGGCTTTGGTGACCTGCACACACAGACACAAACACACAGGCTCCTCACCAGCCCCCCCATGACAGTTGGGCTGACTTCCAGCTCGGGTATCTCATTAAGAAATGATGTGGCCACAGCCAGGAGAGCCTCCTCTGGCCAGGTGCTGAACCAGTCTATGGTACAACATGTCACCAGTGAGGGAAACTGCCTCAGCCGTGCACGAAACACCTCACCAATGGGACTGCAGAGGAAAAAATGAAGATGAGAAATATGATAAGTGGGAAAGGGAGATTAAACATACCAGAGATGGACATTGAAAATCAGCATTTTTAACCTCATGCAGAGAACAGTGTGAATGTTGCTGCGGACTCTCCTGATGTAGGCAGCCATAAGGTTGGCTTTAGTTGGTTGCTGGCCCAGGTCTCGCACCACTGGCTTCATTGCTGTCAGGATACTCTCCTGCTCATCTGATGTATACAGGTTAGGAACATCTCCGCTGTTCAAAATGTTGTTGATATCCTCCAGGAATGACTCACTCTTAATCTGGTGATTGGACATTTATCTTTTAACAGTGAGTTTAACATTGTGTCCAGGTGTTGTGCAGGAAGTAGAGGTACATATCAGTGCATATAGTTTGCTTCTGCTTCTTAAATAGGAATGTCAGATATTAAGAATGTATACCTGTGTGTCTACAAAGAGGAAGGTGATCTGCTGGTTCTGGAGGCCTGCACTGAACATGATTCTTTTAATGTCTTCTCTCCACTGAGCTTGGCCATAGTTCTTAGCAAGCTCAATCTGGAAACACTTATATTTTGACCTGAATATGGAGAAATGCTTTGTCAAAGCTGGGCCACAACATGATTGGAGAACATTTTGTATGTAACTACTTCTACCTCACCTATCCTTAAATAAATAAATAATGCAACTTTCATGTAAAATACAAGCAACTAAAGGTTGATAATCCTAAAACACTGTATCTACAGCTCATATCATGAGAGCCATTATTACAGAAATCTCACATATAAGAGGCCAGCTTAGTGAGTGACTGGCGTCCACTGCCACCCACTCCAAGCAGCAGGACATTGCCCAGGGGCTGCTGCAAGATCCGTCTGATACGACACACATGCTCAATGGCATCCATAAAGAGCACAAGCTTCATCTTGGCCATGCTGTTCTGATTGTAGTCTTCCATGTAATCCTCCATTACCTTTACCAACTAGACAATTTAATATAAAGAAACACAATATAAATCTTGGATTGGAAAAACTGTGACCCACCTATTTTTAAGATTGGAATAACACCACTCACCTTCTCCTTGTCATCTATGAGTTTATAGACTTTGTGGTCAGCTCCAGGAGCCATGAAATCACCATACAAAAGAGGATGGCAGGGCACAACCTCTTCAAAGCTGCAGTCAAACTCTTCAATGCAGTCTTTCAGGAGCCCGTTGAACCACTCTCTATCCTCAGCACACACCAGACGATCCTGGAAAATCCGGCAGCTTTCGTGGTACCATAGCTGCAGCAGCTGTATTTTATCCTAAAGCAAACAAACAAAAATG
>JAMQGT020008323.1:0-48846 GCA_024447675.2 Pterophyllum scalare
GTTGGTTATCTGTTACTCGTTCAGTTACCGTATTGCTCTTGTGCACCAAAAGTGCACAAGGATTAATAAATAAGATGGAGACACAAAATTACACTACAGTAATAAATGTGCAAAAAATTCTCAAAATCTTTGCACCTCCTTCCTTTTAGTGGCTTGAACACTTTCCCCACATACAGCAGTTGTTTTTTTTTTTTTTTTTTTACTGAAGTAGACTACATACATTACCTCAGAATGCTGCAATTTTTGCGATGAGTTTTTAAAGCATCTCATTATAACCTTTCATGAGCAGCCAGGCTTATTAGGAAACATTAGCACTGAGTAATAAACTAGCAGATTCACTATTCTTTACTCACCTCATTTCGCCCTCTGTGTTTATACCCCATTCTGCATTTAATCATTGATTATTATTAATGTCTGGCCCCCCAGTGTGTCTCTTCCCCTCACCCCCAACCGGTTGCAGCAGATAGCTGCGCCTCCCTGATCCTGGTTCTGCCGGTGGTTTCTTCCTGTTTAAAGGGAGTTTTTCCTTCCCTCCATTGCCAAGTGCTTGGTCATAGGGGGTTGTTTGATTGTGGTAGGATCTTTACCTTACAATATAAAGTGTTTTTGTGATTTGGCACTGTATAAATAAAACTGAATTGAAATAGTGTAGTGGTCTACACATTTGCATAACAAGCAAAAGTTCCTGGGTTTGATTCCAGGAGGAGACACTAATCCCTTTGGGACTTGCCTCAGGAAGGTCATACAGTGTATAAAAAAAAAAAAAAAAGCCAAATCAAACATGCTGAGCTAACTGCTGTGATGACCCCTTGTGAATAAGGGACAGCTTTCAGCTGCTTTAAGCACTGAGTAATAAACTAAGCATTTGCACAGACAGCAAAGTATTTTAATGACTATATTTTATAGACGGAAACCTCCATAGTTCAGTTACAGCCGTACTGAACTATGGATGGTTGTTTGAGACTCTTACAGTAGTGTAATAATAACTAATAGTGTACTAATAACTATCACACTGATTTGTCTGTCCTTAAAAGTTTCAACAGTCTGATTTAAGAAGAAAATGCAGCAGCATATCTTAGCAAAATCTTGGGTTTGATTTCTTGGTTTATGATTCTTGCATTGGTCTTGTCTCGTGCCTTTATAATTATCTTCTCTGCCATATGCTCAATCAGATCTCTGTGAATATGTAATTTATATATCATTTTTATTTCACAGAGTGGTGCCTTTTTTCAACCTCTTAAGCTTATCAATATTTCTTAATTTTTTAAAAGCTGTCTCCTTGCCTGCCCCTGCGGTGTCTTCAATTGGCTCCTCATCTGAACTTCGGAAACCTGACACCATTGTACTGCAAAATATACATGGACCTGCAGTCCAACAAGTGGGCTGATGTCAGCGATAAATATATTTCTTCAAAAAAAAAAAACTTCTAATGCTCAGCATGAGCTTAGGCTCTCCATGCCATTTAATTTCAAGTCATCCTACATAAAATTGCTGGTTAGATGGCAAATATGTACCCAATACTAATTTGGTTTTGCTGTGTAATGTTCAGCTGTGATCCTCTTCAGCACTAATGCAGCATAGGAACCTGAAGGCAGTCTTATATAATAGTTACCCGACAATGTGCCCGGTCATTTGGGGATGCGGCCAGCTTGTGGATCAGGTGAGCTCACAGAGAAAGCTGCCAAGTTTCGCAGCTCACACGTGGCCACACACAAGCTCATATAGTGGGTTTGCGTGTGCTTACAATATATGCGCATACATAGGCTAAAGGAGTGTATGTGGTGTGGCTTTGAACACCTGGTATATTTTTTCTTTGCTAATGGCTCCACATGATGATTGTTTCTACAAAAGATTCATAAGAAGAAATATGATTGTTTTGCCTGTTTTTCTTAATATATATACACACCCACACAGAATATTCATACATGAATATTTATCATGTTTGGTTATGAGAGTGGGTGTGTGTACCAAGTGCTCATGACTTGGTTTGTATCCAGACGCACATATGCTACCAGGCAGGGCAGGGCATATGGCCATCTGGTGGAAGATAGAAATACAACCAATAGACTTTGACCTTTTGAGCTGTTTCTGTAATAATAGATTGCAGGTTATGTATAACGCATGTTATGTATAATTACAAAATCTGTTTTTTTTGGTCTGTTTCTGAGGAGAAACTAAAAGATACACTTGCACACAACCCTGTTTCCAAAAAAGTAATTTAAACCCCACGATGGAATGACTGAATTCAGAATATCCCGCAGAACTATCAAAACAATCTCCTGTCATTTGCAGAGACCCCGTGCTGTCTTTGCCACTGATTGCTGCCTATACAGGAGGCATTTCCCTTTTATGTTTTTACAGAACACTAAAACAGAGCTCAACTTGTGCTATCCCTGAACTTTTAATGGGAAAAATGACACGTTTCGCATATTCATAGTAACCACTGCTGGATTTACCTTCTCTTTGCTGGTTCGCATTATTTATATCTGTGATGTTGATGATATTAGTTGATGAAACTAGTTAGTTAGGTTAAAAAAAAAAAAGACTTCCTGTGCACTGATCCTTTCTCCCTTTCCCTCGCTGCCAAACAGTAGAGCAGTCAGCATGACTGATCTACAGAACGCACTGAAACAGTAAAAGCAATACTGTGGGGTCAGCACTGTAGTCGTCCATAGAGCCAGTAGGCTCCCAAACACACACTGTTGTATCTAAAGTAGACAACAGCAGGAGTGTGTTTTCAGTAAATGATGTACTGCCTCCCATATGTAAATATTTAATGTGAGAAAGGTTTAGTCAAAAGTGTGGTGATGCCATTATGATAGCAATCATCTTGAAGTTTGATGTAACGGTTAATGGATGCATACCTTTAGGAAGAGGTTCACTGCATTTGTGTCTGTAGAGAGATTAAGGAGAAAATGTAAAGGATTATAGTTGCATTATTTTACATGGACTGGTGATGCAGTTGGCATGCAGAGGCGGAGAGAAAAAGGGGGAAAAAAAAGAAGGGAAATGAGCGGGAGGTGTCTTTTTTTTTTAACCCTGTTCCCTTGACAATTTGGAGCGTGAGAGTAGTTTGTGGAGGAGGCGGAGGACAAGGACGGGGGGCGGGAGGGTAGGGATGAGGAAAGGCTGTGAAAGGAGGAGAAAATACAGAGGAAACAATTAAAGGAAAAAAATGTAAACATGGTGGCCAAAATGCCGACAAAGGACACAAAACACTCCACCTTCCTGTCCTTAACTCTCCTCTTGTGCTTTCTCTCTGCGGACACTTCTCTGGAATCCTCGGACTGCAGTTGGTTACTAAGCAACCGGAATCCTGTTGAAACTGTGTCAGAGAGACAGAAAGAGAGAGGCACACATGAAAAAAAAGTGTCCTCCTAATCGCTGTAATCAGTCAGGATGTTTATGTTTGGCAGTTATTTTGCATGTTATAACCATTAAAATACAGCAGATACATCATTTCCATAGGCCTAGGGAAACATTATCCTATTACACAATAAGCAAGGCGCTATTATGTATTCACATCCAAACCTAGAATGTTGTACATTGTAACTTGCAATGTCCATCCCGAGCAGCGCTGCTCATCCTGTGAAAACAGTTGCATAATGTCTTCTGAGCTTTGTCAAGTCTCTGAAAGTAACCCTGCCTGACAGCATCAGAGTTCGAATAATGACCATGCATGTGTTAATGCATGGTCAGAGAACAGGCAGGGAGCGTCCTAATAAAGGGAGCTTTGAGTTTAATTATGAAAAATGTAGTTTAAGCACACAATAGAAACTAAAAGTCCACACATGTAAACCTCTGCTGCTTTAGTACTGTTTTTTTTTTTATCAGTCCTTTCAACCTCATGGTAACACAATGACACATTTCTGATTTGTGTTTTAGTAAGACTGATATACAGTTTTGCCCTTTTTTATCTTTACCCTTATTATCCTTTAAGCAAGGACACCAGCTTAGGCATGTGATGGAGGTGGAGCTGAACAACTGCCTCATGTTTGGCACCCTCAGGTCTACAGGACTCGTATGTGTGTGGTCCAGATATTAGCCATGTAGCCATTTACATTATTGGGATGCTGCTTTTTAAATAGGGGGAAAAAATTAAATATGAAGACATACTTTAAGTCATGAAGTCATGGATAAACTATACTTGTGTGTGAGTTTGTGGCACTGCAGGTTTAAGGTCAGGCCCCTCTAGATGCTTCTGCTCTATTTAGGGCTCTCTCTTTTTGCCCTCCCTTTTTCCTCTGCCCACTATACTGTGACATACACACACACACACACACATACACACACATGCACATGATGGGCCAGATGACATAGAAAAGAGACTCTCACCTTGGGATGTCTTTTGTTCAGGTATGTCAGGATTGTTTCAGTCCAGCGAGTGTGCACACTGCAGCACAGCAGAGGACAAACACTTGTGTTAACTGTTTCTGTTAGATCGCAGTGGAACTGAGAAGCTCTATATCTGTCTTTTATCACAGCACAGACAGCTCTAATTGCTTTAACTGCTTCGGTGTGGACCGCAGAGATGTAAAGTTCAACAGGAAAGATTTCGCTAATGAAAAAAATGTCATGATCATCATCATCATCATCATGGAAGATTAAAGGGGCTGTGGAGATTTGTGGGAGATGAAAGAGCACGCAGCCGAGAGACAGAGGGAATCCTGGTGTAACTGCGTCACTGCTGCCTCATCCTCCTCTCACGGGTGTTAGAGGAGGAGGGATGGAGAAATGCAGGGATGGTGAGATGAAAGCGAGAACAAGGAGACGAGGAATAGAGGAGTGAGTTCAGGGACAGGCTGATTTATGAGTCTCTGTTTCTGAGTCGTGCCATCTTCAGGGACTCAACTGAGATGAGCCTGTGTGCGGAGTTCACGTATACACACAAACACACACAGCCACACACACACACACACACACACACACACACAGAAAACACACTCACGCTGTAGATACACGAGACACATGCGGCTCGGCAACTAGTCATTCTCTTGGCAAAATCCTTAAAGTAGTGATCACAGCAGGGGGAGTCGTTTTATGTTTGAGGTAATGGTTATGTGTGTGTTATGTGTGTGCGTGTTCTAGGTGGCAGATGGTGAAATAAATGAACAATCATCCCAGTCAAACAAGGCTTGGAATCTGGATTGGAAACACTCCACTGCCACATTGACAGAGTGAGACGGATAACTAGGATGCAAAGAGGAGGGGAAGAAGGAGTTAGGGGAGAGATGAAAGTAAAGTGGGTGGAAAAGGGGAAAAATGGCTGATTTTGATTTGAGCAGTGCTCCACAGCTGAGTTTGGAGATGGGCAATAGAGGGTGAAAAAGGAAGAAAGGACAGCAGAGGGGAAGCAGAGCTCATTAACAGTGAACAGAGTGATAAGGAAGGAGGACAAACAGCTTGTGATGGTCAGTCGGGCGTTGCCAGCAGTCGGAGAAACTCTGAATCCTGCAGAGCTCTTCAAAGCTGCTAGTTGGTTGATGTAGTAATAAGTTCCTCTGAGATTTGCTCGCCACTGAATCAGTAAAAGGTAGTAATTTGTGCCTAAAAGGGACACTATACAAAATCGTTAAATTATTGGGAGATAATGAGGCTTTATTTATATAATGATGATGTTACAAATAGTCTCCTGCAATAAAATGTATTTGTGAGAAAAGAACCTGGATGTAAAATAGGACAGAGCGCAGAGGGCTGGAATTTCACAAAGAGTTGGTGCTGCAGAGCACTGGCTTACACATAAGCAGTGTTTGTTACTCAACAATAAAGTATTGTGACTGTGCATCTGAGGTGTGACTCGCATTACTGAGGAGAACCCACAGTGGCAGCTGTGCCACAATCAGCAGTTTCTAAAATACTCAGAGCAGCGCCAGAAACCATGTCACGTTCAGAGCCACTTAAACCACCTTTCCTTCCCCATTCCCATGCTGAATTTGAACTTCAGTAATTCGTCTTGACCATGTCTACAAGGCTAAATGCATTGAGTTGCTGCTGTGTAACTGGCTGATTAGATATTTGCGTTACTGAGCAGTTAAACGTGTAACTAATGACGTGGCGAGTTAGTGTATATAAAAAATGAAGTTGGAGAATTGTACATTAAATACTTTTGTTTAATTTTCCACCATATTGAGTAATGTTTTGTCACAATCCCGTCACCTATGACTTATGTTGATCACCTTTATTTAAAACGTTTTTTAACAGGGAATGCGCTTAGCAGCAGTTAATCCCAGTGTCATGTGATCATGTATAAAAACAAACTAATAAAAAGGCTACTGGCTGATCCTTCCTGTTTATTGACCAATCGTAGAGGAGCTGGAGCAAGAAGGCAGCCTTCCTCATTTGCATAATGAGGCAGAAATGCAGAAAAGAACAAAGGCTTGTATAAGGAAAAAGCAATATATATATATATATATATATATATATATATATATATATATATATATATATATATATATACACACACATACAGGGGTTGGACAATGAAACTGAAACACCTGTCATTTTAGTGTGGGAGGTTTCATGGCTAAATTAGACCAGTCTGGTGGCCAATCTTCATTAATTGCACATTGCACCAGTAAGAGCAGAGTGTGAAGGTTCAATTAGCAGGGTAAGAGCACAGGTTTGCTCAAAATATTGCAATGCACACAACATTATTGGTGACATACCAGAGTTCAAAAGAGGACAAATTGTTGGTGCACGTCTTGCTGGCGCATCTGTGACCAAGACAGCAAGTCTTTGTGATGTATCAAGAGCCACGGTATCCAGGGTAATGTCAGCATACCACCAAGAAGGATGAACCACATCCAACAGGATTAACTGTGGACGCAAGAGGAAGCTGTCTTAAAGGGATGTTCGGGTGCTAACCCGGATTGTATCCAAAAAACATCAAACCACAGCTGCCCAAATCACGGCAGAATTAAATGTGTACCTCAACTCTCCTGTTTCCACCAAAACTGTCCGTCGAGCTCCACAGGGTCAATATACACGGCCGGGCTGCTATAACCAAACCTTTGGTCACTCGTGCCAATGCCAAACGTCAGTTTCAATGGTGCAAGGAGGGCAAATCTTGGGCTGTGGACAATGTGAAACATGTGTTGTTCTCTGATGAGTCCACATTTACTGTTTTCCCCACATCCGGGAGAGTTACGGTGTGGAGAAGCCCCAAAGAAGCATACCACCCAGACTGTTGCATGCCCAGAGTGAAGCATGGGGGTGGATCAGTGATGGTTTGGGCTGCCATATCATGGCATTCCCTTGGCCCAATACTTGTGCTAGATGGGCGCGTCACTGCCAAGGACTACCGAACCATTCTGGAGGACCATGTGCATCCAATGGTTCAAACATTGTATCCTGAAGGCGGTGCCGTGTATCAGGATGACAATGCACCAATACACACAGCAAGACTGGTGAAAGATTGGTTTGATGAACATGAAAGTGAAGTTCAACATCTCCCATGGCCTGCACAGTCACCAGATCTAAAGATTACTGAGCCACTTTGGGGTGTTTTGGAGGAGCGAGTCAGGAAACGTTTTCCTCCACCGGCATCACGTCGTAACCTGGCCACTATCCTGCAAGAAGAAAGGCTTAAAATCCCTCTGACCACTGTGCAGGACTTGTATCTGTCATTCCCAAGACGAATTGACGCTGTATTGGCCGCAAAAGGAGGCCCTACACCATACTAATAAATTATTGTGGTCTAAAACCAGGTGTTTCAGTTTCATTGTCCAACCCCTGTATATATATATATATATATATATATATGTGTATATAAATTTCTGCTTTTATTTTTAATTATGTCAGTTTTGGTCCTCAATATGTCTCAACATGATAAGCGAGTAGGGCATGAGACCTGACCCTGTGTTTCCTTCACTCAATTTTTCCCAGTTTATGAGGATTCACCGATTATGTGTGCATGCTTCTGACTTCTATGTACAAAAAATCTTTTCTTTTTCTCTGCCATTCATACACAATGCTCCCAAATGCTCATGTTAACTAATTATTTAAAACAATATAGACATAAGCACGATCTAATTCCATGCTGATACCAAAACCAATTTTTAAAACAATTTGGCAGATAGCTTTTTTTTTCACTTTTTGTTTATCCTTTTTTGCTGTTTGTTATTTAATCTCCACATTTACCTTTGAAGCTCTCTCTACTTCGTGAATGTCACGTTGTCTGCCAGCTGGTTGATAACAAGCAGCAAGGCTGATATCGATCAATAACAATGTTTTTCCAAAACAATGGTGCATTCGAGGACCCGTTAAATACAGAGCAGTTATGGAAAGGACGGAGGACGCTCCAACTTGAACTGTTATCTTTTGGAAACACAAATATATATTGACGTGCACTTTTTTATACTGACTGAACACATACGCGGACGCATGCACACACATTGCTGCCCTGCTGATCGACCTCAGCCAATAGTGTGATTAGCCTATTACATGTGATGGAATTGAGTTTGCTTTTCTGTAATGAAACAGGGATGGGCAAGAGCAGGAAAATGAGGATAAGTGTGTGCAGGAGAATGGATAGCAAAGGTAACGCACATGGAGGAGGACGCTGAGATCAAATGAGGAAGGCGAAAGGTTACGAGGACAGATAGAGGGTGGATAATGTAGTGAGGTAAAGGTGGCAGCTGCAGAAATAGAAGAGAGAAGGGGTGAAGGTTAAAGTCAAGGCAAGGAAGGAGGGAGGAGGGAGGAATGGATAGCAGGTTTTGGGGAGGGGATGAGATGAAGAGAAAAAAGGGGGGGAGGGTTAACCTTGTTTTCAGCAGTGGAGTGGGGTCAATAATCCTGGACTCCTACGATATTAAATTTTCTGTAACATCAGCACAAATTTATGTCATGTCAGAAAATTAAATAAACTATGTACATTAGAGAAATTAAATGCATAAGGCATAAAAGAGAAAGAGGGAAAGGACAGAATTTATAGAAGTCAGGTTCAGCTGCACTGATTAAAGAGAAGACAGAAAAGATATGTGGAGAGTAAATAAAGAAAGATTTGGTCAGTTTTTTTTGTCCTTTGTCTTAAACTCCCTGGAACAGCGACTTAAATTGTGATGGTCACCTTTTTGTGTGAGACCAAAAATTTCTGGTTGATTTGTGTTGTCGACTTATGATGTGGAGGTCCACAGCAGTTTCAGCTGTGTTGTGGCAGCCATTTGTTCAGTGCTGCGGTGGGAGTGAACCATAGGTGTTGTCTTTGGTGTAGGCACTCTGGTTTCCACATGTGTAATAGAAGTGTAACTACTGGGGGGGGGGTTAAGCCTAATTTTGTGGCCAAGTCACAACATACTTCAAGTGATTCCACAGTATAAATGTAGTTTTTATGTTCTGATTACTGTTGAAATGAAAGTTATGGCTCTCATTTAGATAGGGGCTTTAGATAATGGCCAAATAACTGCCCTGATGCATTACCAAGATGGGGGCCAAGTGTAGAGACTTGCTTTCTAAAAGGACTTTGATAAAGACTTGAATACACAAGTTCAGAATACAAATCATCCCTGAATTTTTCCTCTTTTCACTGCTTTTTCTTCCAATTTTTCAACAGAGTTGCGCTCCATTAGCCCTCAAAGCACTTATGGAGTCACTTCAGTGTTGCAGACACAACTGTGTTTTTCTCCGTCTCGCTCTGCGCATATGGATGCATAGATTTGCCTTTGTAAGCCATCCGTCTCTGTGGCGGCGCTAAGTGCTATGACTGGTCACTGATCTGACCCTTTTACATTTATATTAATTACATCTCATTAAGCTCCCAATTCAGTGGAATGAGGCAAATGAAGCAAAGCAGACAGGTTGAAGTTTATCCATTTGACTGAGAAATTCCACTTGACACAAGAAAACAACAGCCACTGAGCCCAAGATGGGAGCTGTGAGGCTCTGTAAATTGTGACCACCAACTGTGACCAATGGCGCCTGCCCGGCTGCAGAAGTAGTAAAAATGCCGAGTAATGCCAGCAAATGTCATTCCATGCCATAGCATTTTATTCCACTGCTTATTGTTCAAATCAAACTTATTTTCTCATGTGAATGTGTTGTTGGACAAAGAAAGCTGTGCCTCACTGTGTAGGAAAGGGAATTTTAAGAGCTGTAACCAGAGGGGACAGCCTAAATTTGTAGCTTATCAGAGAACAAAGAGCACTAAGCCACGGAGCAGTGAGGGATAAGTTCTGCTTGTGAGCCGAGAGCTGTGGTTCTCTTTAACTCATATGGACAAACAGGGAGCCGAGGGAGGATGGAGGAGAGAAATAGGGCAAGGGGGATGAAATAAAGGAAACCATAACAGGGAAAAAGAAGACAAAAACATGCCAAATATGGTCTTAATCTTTATGCAGATGAATTTCTGCTCAGATGGGAGACAACTGGGCATCTCTCTGTCTGTACTGCTTCAGCGCTTCTTTACTGAAGTGCAACCTCCTTCCTCCCCTCTGTGCTCTCTGTGGCTTCCTCTTGTATACACTGGCTCCAGCCTGACAGCTCAACTGGAGTGGGCTTGACGTGGTGTGTGTGTGTGTGTATGTGTGCTGCGTGATCTCTCCTGTGTATTCACACTTGTGTGTATATCCATGTATGCCTAAGAGGTTGTGTAAGAGTATTGTTGTCTTGCAACAGCAGTGGCTCGTGTCCAAATATGTATAGTGTGTCAAAGCGCTATTGAACATGTAATGTTGCACTGTGAGCGCTTCCATGTCCACTACAAAAAGAGTAGAAAAAAAAAAAACGCAGCTTGCAAATCATGAACCAAGCTGTGAGTGTAAATGTGTATACAAATACTATGCACTGGTATGTGTGTGAATGTTAACTTTGTGAATGTGTGTAAGTGTTATCACAGTCGCTGTAGGTGTGAGACTTTGCTATGACAGAATGTGGTACAAATTTAACAGGCTCTTACAAATGTGTAATGCTGCATTGTGATATCTGTACCTTGGATGGGTTTAATTGTTACATATTTGTAGAACAGATGCTTAAAAATGAACAGTGAGCCGTACAGATCGTAAAATGGTGTTGATGTGTCATCATAGTTTGTAGGGCTGGGGATCGATACAGCATAATATTGCAATATTTTGTGTGGTGATGTCGTATCATTACCAAATATCAACATTTTATTAAAGAAATTAAAATACTAAGACTATGAACAAGAGGGGTCATCCCATGTATCACCATCCTTAGGTAATATTAGCCAAGCAAATTTACTTTAAATCTGAAGAAAACATCCAACTTTGGACACACTCAACTTGACAACGCTACCTGCTAATTCAGAGCAAGCTAACGGGACAGGTTGCCCGATATGATGCAACCTTTCTGCAAACAGTTGCAGTCTGACTTGGACTGAATGCAATCACTCTCAGAGAGATTGCAGAAGGTTTGAAAATAATTACACATTTTTAAGTGATTACAGACTCCCAACATGTTGCCATAAGTCTCAATGAGTCTTTGTCAGTGAGCACAACTCGATGGGACTCAAGTCAACTGGCTACCAGCTTGTTGTGTTCTGGTTATATTCCTATAACCTTCAACTATAACAACAAAACACATGCATATACAAGACAGCAGCTTTTGAATAACTGTCCACTGTAGTTACCACTATGCATGAAAGGGTTAAAAATTGCGATAATAATCTGTATCATAATAAAATGTATCATGAATGAAGTATTATTATAATATCATAGATTGTATAGCGGATTGTCTGGTTCTTCCCAATTCTAATACTTTGTTTCTCTCTCTCTTTTTTTAATTGCTTTATTTAATATGTGTCCATACATTTAGTTTGATATTGATTTTGGTTTTTAGAAATACAGTATATGAAGTCTCTCTTGCCATTTGGAAAAAAACCTTTAGTGGCTCAAGTAGACCTATAACCCATTATATGGTGCCCACTCAATAATGTGGTTATACTTGAGATACTTGAGGGTGGAAACTGTAGAGACATACAGTAATGGCGGCCGCTGTGGTGGTGGTGGTGGTGGGGAGAACTGGTGAGAATCGGAGAAAAGAAAAAAAAATGGAAGAAAGCAATAAAGGATTTTGAAGAGGAGACTAGATTTAGAAAAAAAATGGGGAGTTGACCTTTTTTCTAACAGTGGATTGAGGTTAATATTCCTGCACTGTTGTGGGATAAATTCTTAACAACACTCAGAATGGGGAACAAAGGTGATTTAAGTGATTCTTTTTCTTTACATGGCACTGTTTTTAGTGGCAGCCAGTTTGCTGAGTATTCCAGAAACTGCGGATCTGCTGGGATTTTTCCACACAGCCATGTCTAGGATTTACAAAGAACGGTCCCAAAAAGAGAACATATCCAATGAGCGGCAGATCTCCGGGTGAAAATGCCTCATTGATGTGAGAGGTCAGAGGAGAATGGCCAGACTGTTTTGAGCTGATTGAAAGGCAACAATAACTCAAATAACTACTTATTACAACCAAAGTATGCAAGAGAGCCATCTGTGAATGCGCAACACATCAAACCTTGAAGTGGGACCACACCAGGTGCCATTCCTGCTAGTTAATATCAGAAAACTGAGGCTAGAGTTTGCATGGGCTTTCCAACACTGGACAATAGAAGACTGGAAAAATGTTGCCTGGTCTGATCTCAATTTCTGCTGTAACATTCAAATGGCAGGGTCAGAATTTGACATAAAAAGCACGAAAGCATGGATCCACCCTGATAATGCTAGCATTTAATATGAACCAAAATCTCTGAGGAATGTTTCCTGCAACTGGTTGAATCTATGCCATGAAAAATTAAGGCAATTCTGAAGGAATTACCCAGTACTGGCAAAATGTACGTAATATATAATTTACATTCACCCAAAGTAGTGAGTGAGTGTGGGTCATGGATCCCCGTTATGCATATATATGGTACTGTAGGTGCTAAACCTCAATAAAGTAGTTCTAAGTGACAGACTTATGAATATACACAATCCTCTGCCTCCAGTGTGACATGACAGTGCTAATGTGATTTGACCAAAGTGCCTCGGCAGGAATTGACCTTAACAAGTGAGACCAAGAGCACTGCATGCTTGGTCTGGATCGGAACAGTGAAGGGGGAAAAAGCCAACTGCTGAACAACAGACATAACCTTGCTTGTTGCACTGTACAACTTTTGCATTTACTCAAGCGTGTGTGTGTGTGTGTGTGTGTGTGTGTGTGTGTGTGCATGCATGTGAAGAAGAAATCAAACAAAATTTGAAAAGCACCGGTAAGTTTGTTGTTTTCTGTTTACTGCAGTTCAGTGCGTATGCCGAGTTTGCTTTGCGGCAAGAGCCTGGCTTAGCTTTGAAGACTTCCACATTAATACTTGTGTGTCTATGCCTGCATATGTACGTACACAGGCGTGTGTGTGTGTGTGTGATGAGTGTGTGTGTGTGTGTGTGTGTGGTGGTGGTGTTGGGGGGGGGGCAGAAGAGGGCTGTGGAGGTGTTGACTGTGGAGATTAAAGAGGAATTAGAGACAGCAGAGCACAAGGAGGCACAGAGGGGCACAAGGGAGGAAGAGAGAGAAAGAAGAAGAGAGAGGGAGAGAGCGTTTCTGAATATTCAAATCTTTCCTTTTAATTGTGCAGAAGATTACTGAATCTTTCATCTGTCAAGGAAGGATCGACCTTACACTGCTCGACTTAGTGTTTGTGTGTGTATGCGCGTGTGGGTATGAGTTTGAACCACGCATTGCAACAGACTGACCCGAGGCATTTTCCAGTGTGATTAAAGATGTGTTTTTTTAGTTTGTAGTGATACCTGCAACAGCACATTGCAAGTTAACACAATGCTGTTAACATTTTTTTTTAACTATTCCCCCCAAGGGAGCCACATTATGTTTTACACTGATGTAATTGCTAAGAAGCCAATACATTTGTAGACCGGGTGTACAACACAAACAACAGCTATAATGCCACTGCCTGACACTGTTCCCCTTTTTTAGATACTCTGTACTCCCTCACAGTTTTAAAAAAATGTATCTTCAGAGATTAAGCTGCAGGGTTTGTATTCTTTCTGCCTCCCACAGTTGTAATGTTTCCGTTAACTTGAATTTCTAGCTGTTGCGTATCATGGGAATGAGAGCTTAGTACATTGGCATAAACCATATTTTTTTTAGAAATAAAGCAGTGCAGTTTGACAATATAAAATTACAAAATCCAGTGTATATATTTTCAGCTCTGCGCTGTGCTCTTTCCCTCGACCCCAAACTGATTGCGATGGTTGTCACTCCCTGAGCCTGGTTCTGCTGGAGGTTTCTTCCTGTTAAAAAGGAGCTTTGTTTTTCCACTGTCACCAAGTTCATGCTCATAGAGGGTTGTCTGATTGTTTGGTTTTTCTCTCTAATATTGCATGGTCTTTATCTGAAAAGCGCCTTAACGTGACTGCCTTTATGAATTGGCGTTATGAAACTGAATTGAGTTGAACTTACCCACTATAGGGTGCCATTTCACATTGTGATAGATTTGTAATCACTAAATGTAAGTGATTGAAAAGGTTCCAACTATGTGTAATACCTGTTGTAAATATAACCAAAGCATCTGAAGCTAAAAGGCAGTTTCAGCTATCCCATTAAAATATATATTTTTATTTCTTAATCCTTGCTCCAAGTTAATGTAGTTAACACGCCAGTCAATTTAACAATAAATAATTTAAAAGAAAGCTGAATTATGAGTATTCAACTGGGCCCTGGCCTCCTATTATTTAAGAAAATTGCTCCCTGGGTAAAGCAATTTAAGCATACCTGCGCCCCTGCAAAGCATGCTACAATCACACTGTGAAGAGACGTGTCACAGACGAGTTGGTGCAGACTGACTCAGATTGATTGCAACATCTTGGTAATTTGTCTATGTTTTGAAATTATACAGCAGTTCCCTGCAAATTTTGGCCAGTTTTTCTGAGAGTGATTGCAGTCAGTAAAAATCACACTGTGATTGTTTGGAGACAGGTTCCCTCCCACCAGGGGACCTGTGCAATCACCTCATGATCACAACTGGTGTAACGCCCTCAATCTCTCAGCGACCAGCTACTTCCAATTGGACTCAGAATGTGAAAAAAAAATCAATGCAATTATAACACAAGCTTTTTTTTTTCAGTCACAAGGAAGTTGCCATCCTATTTTTACTCTAGTGTGAGCCTTCTACTGAGATGGATATTACAGTCCTGGATACTAATAATTTGAGAAATCTCTATCCATTCACCCACCTCTTTTTTCACCAATATGTATCAGAGCTGCTTCAAACTTGGCAAGTGTATTTCTGGGGAGCAGAGTAAGTGCAGTGCAGAGTCTGATGTCATGAAATAATTTCAATGAGGATGTTCGCGTGAAATTATGCATTCATTATTTCACTCCAATCATTCCCAAACCAAGTTAAACCATCATAACTTAGAGACCAACCCTTACTCAAACCTAAATCAGACCCTAGTGCTAATCTCTTTTTTGGTTTCTACTGACAAATCATGAGCAACTTCCTCGTGTTGTTTAGGTTAGAGGTTCTAGAGAAAGCTGTAACCTGTTATACCGGTTCAGCTCAGCTACATTTTGAACAAGCATAATCCCACACTGTATCCTTATCCAGCAACTCGATAAATGCCTGCTGCAAAAACAGTGGCTGCACTTTCCTCAAAACGGCACAGCACTTGTGTTAAGTAAATGGAAACAACATTTTAACATTTATGCTTTAATTGATCTGCATAATTAAGCAGACTCATTTAGCTTTCCTCATAGTGAGTACTCACTGTCACTAGGGAAAATAAATATGTTGAGCATTTTGGCAGCGCTCACTGTGCATTTTTCAGGTTTCAGCGTAGGTGAGTATTGGTATTGGTAAGACAGGAAATCCTGATGGGTACAGCATAGTCTTGATTATGTGTTGGAGGAAGCAAAGCATAGTTTATTTAATGCATGTAACAGTACCACAGATGGCTAATTGTAATGTTTTTGCTGTCATAGGAAATTTTAGCTCCCTGTCCAAAAATGTCACATTTAATTGGCATAAATAACTGAAGCTGCCTCTTGTGTGATGCACTCCATCTATAGCTCAGTTACCTAAAGAAAATTCTTCCTAAACTGATAAGATGCAGGAATTGTCATGTAAATTAACATTCATTAATTGTTTTGCTATGCCTTCTTCTTTGGTAGACTGCAGTTACTTAGTATCTTGCAGTGGAAAGTTTAATTTATTGAAAAAATGACCTACAAAATAATGAATATGGAGGATGTATTTGAGTAAAGATGGATTTTGTATGGTCAGAAATTATAAATATTCCATTATAATAATCTTTCTATGGACTGTTTTTGCCTATGTGTGTTTGTGTGTGTGTGTCCATCCATCCAAATGGGAAAATGTATGGCTAGAGAAACAAAATTGTACAATGTATGTAAATATATGCAGTGTCAAAGCTATCTGACATAGATATAAAATGCTGAGGAAATAATGATTACTATTACAAGCGTATAAAAAAATTACATTTTGTGTGCATTTTTGCTAGATATTTGCTATTTGTCGATATATTTGTATCACATTTACAGTATAACGACAGATAAATGAAAATTTAAAAAGTAAAGAAGAGAAGGGAGAAACACCCTTTAGGTATGGTGTGAGGGTAGAGCCCTCACACCACACCTAAAGGGTGTTTCTCCCTTGCATAGTTTGTCCACCAGAGGGCATTCTGCAACAGAAACTACAAACAACCAGCTGGTCTGAGCAGAGCGTAAACAAGTTCAGCGATAAAGTCATGACATGCCAAGTTGTGAATTACATGTTATCATAAGTAAGGACTCATAAATAACTACACATAATAAATTTTAGTTAAGGAAATATGTTTATCTATTGTGTGTCTGAGAGAAAAATACATATCACCTGATTTTTCAGATTTTTAAGTTATCAAATTTGGTGATTTAAAAATCTAATGAATCAGCTGATATTGTATCGGTCTTAAAAATCCTTTATCAGTCGGGCTCTGATTTTTTGCAGATATTTGGGAACAGAAAGGGTGGCATGATGGCAAAGTGGTTAGCCGTATCGCCTCACAGTAAGAGGATACCTGGTTCTAACCCACTGGCATATCGGGGTACTTCTGTGTGGAGTTTGCATATTCTCTCCATACCTATGCAGGTTCTCTCCAGGTACTCCAGCTACCTCCCAAAGATGTGCATTAGAGTTGTACTGATTGCAAGTTTCCTGGCCAAATCCAATTTCAGACTTTTTTCTAACTTTTTTTCTGACCTGCCAGTTCTTGCCAATTGCGGTTTTCTTTCTAAGAATTAGAACCGACAGCATATACGAACAAAAATACATCTTTCTTCATTGCAAAATATTATTTTATGATGAAATAAACTATTAGACTTCAAAATTTTCCCAGTAAATTCTCACTTAAACCAGTGAAAACAAAGTGTTCTGCTCCTGGAGAGAGGTACAGATACAGTAATTAACTGAAAATAAGTTACTAGACCTTTAACCGATATTTTTACTTACCAAACAAAAGCCAGTGCAGCAGATTTATATAACAAAGCAAATGTCAGGTATTTACATCATTTTTATGTTTAATTGACCCTTTTCTTTTTTCCCATAATTTTTCTGCTTTTCTTTTCTTTTGACTGCTCATACTGAGTCTGCTCGCTTGTTAGCGTCTCTGATATGGCCATGTTCAGTTGTGGTGAAGGTAAATTAAGTGATTTAGGATCTTTGGAATGAATGTTTTTGTGATGGAAATACATTTTCATGGTGGTTTACATGGCAGCAAACTTCACTCACAGTGAGGAGCTTCCCTGCTGACCACGTTAGGGTGTGGCTGTCATTGTGCACATGACAGTTTGCCTGCACTGCTGTGCATGGGTTGCAAGAAAATAGATGAATGAAAAAGGAAACGTAATTAAGCAACCTAGGATTGATGTTTGCACAAACACACAAAATTAGGACATGAGAATGTTAAAAAAACAAAAAAGAAAAAAAAAAAGACAAACTTAAATGTACTCCAGCATAAATGAAATCCAGGGTATTTTCCTATCATGGTAATAGGCTACAGTTGCTTCTATCTCAAAGCAACCACAGGACAGAAATAAATAGTTCGAGGTCAAACTTTTTTGCTGATGCAAACTTCTGTCTTGGCCTCCGATCACAGCAGTAAGTCCCAAGTGGATCTGTGTTTGTGCATTTGTGTATGCAAAACATAAACATAATGGAATTAGCATATAATATCTGTATCCCTGCTGTTTGTGTGCGCTTTATGGATCTGTCTGTGAGTAATGTAGGAGACAGTGGTCACCATTTGTTTTCTGCTTTAACTCCTTTTCTAATTAGAACAGTACTTCACCTTGGGAATACATCAGCACTGCAGTTCAGCGCGCACACGAAATCACTGAGCGGATGTGTGCCTGAGAAAGTGTGTGGGATGTGTGTTTGGGGTACAAGCCAGCAAAAGTAGAAAAAAACAGCAGCATCTCTGATTTAGGCCGTCTTCTAATCATGTTCCCGTTGTTTTTTTCCTCCTTAATGTATTTTACCATCCCAGTCTTTCGCCCTCTCTCTCACTCAACTTCTCCTCCATCAGGTGTAGTTTTTTTTTCTCATTATGATGTTGAGACATCTTCTAAAAAGAACAGCCGCACTGTGATTTAGTGTTCATATATATATATATATTTATGACTTTGCTTGTGTTTTGATAAACTGGTTTGATTTATGATATAAAATCATACTTCCACATGTTGTCGGTGCTAATCAGACAGACTATGAATATGTTCAACCGATGTTGAAGCATTACATGCTCACCGATGTTTGTTCTTACAATGATAATTCCTGTGCTGTGCACAGATGTACTTTTCACGTCCTTTAGATTGAAGTGAATGAGAGAAACGATCGGGTTTGGCATCTGATTTAACGTCAGTTTCTTTTTCAGAGATGCAGATTCCGTTTTAATTGCCATCCGTGTCGATTCACTCGAAGCACATCAAAGACAGAAACTCCATTTTATTTCTGTTTTTGAATAATAGCTCAATATGGAATTACGTGTTAATCATTTATTCCTCACCACACAGACAGAAATTCAAGGGGAGAAAAAAAAATAAACCCATTAAGTGCAACCATAGCCACTTGTTGGTATATGGTTCCAGCTTTTGCTGGATCATATAATATTAGATATATATGTCACTGTGTTTTATGTAGGGATGTCATGATACCAGAAATTTTGTACTCAGTACCAGTACTAGTAGAATTACATAATTCTTCAGATATATTCTCCAATTCAACACCAGAAGAAAATGCTTACACCATGTACTTAAATGAAATCATTTGAAATGTGGCAGACTGTAAGTATTGGTTCTGGTAACATCCTTTTTTTTAAATTTGTGGTCAGACTGAAGAATATCATACAGGAATACTTCAAATTAGGAATTTAGGTAAGTGTTTAATAATGTTATAGATTAAGGGAACTGTATGGTCATTATCAGGAATATGAGTTTAAGGCATTTCATATACAGGCTATGTTTTTTGCATGATTTGAAATCACACAGTACGCTTTGACCTTAACCTGCTCTTGCACGTGGTTTGAGCACGTGTCCATGCTGGTGATCCTGCTCAACTGCGTGACTCTGGGGATGTTTCAGCCCTGTGAGGACGTTACCTGCCAGTCAGAGTGGTGTCGCATCTTACAGGTCAGTGCTGCATTCTGGGCCTACTATCGCATGCTAAACTGGCTGACCTTCACCTCAGACATTCACAGTGTGTACTGATTTGTTATTGATTACCTTACTGACACCTTTTTTTTTTTTCGAAATAAGCATGTATCACTACAAAGTCAAGCATCTTTTTTTTTTAAATAAACCACCTCAATCAGCATTTACGTAATTACACTTTTGCAAGTACAATTCGTAAATGCATTCTCATAGAAAAAGTTATTTTTCACTCCCGTATATTTCAATATGCTTTCACTTTAATGCAGTGCTGATTCCTGCCGCCTTGAGATGTTCTCATTATAGTCAAAGAGGCATTCTTTTTTGCTGTAATAAATGTCTAATTAATTGAGACATAACCATAAACATGCCAAGCCCGAGTTGTTCCCTGCTGGGATGAAACTAACTACCTGATTAAAGGATTCTTTTGTCAGAAACCTCCTCTAGCATTTCCACTGTTTTTTTTTTTCAAAATGCGACCGTTTTGAGAAAGAGACTGAAAAAGGACACAATCATGTTCACTTTGCAAGAATTCTAGTTCCTCTGCTCTTTATTGTTGTCAAACCATGTTTTATCTCTTGCCGCCAGGTGCTGGATGACTGCATCTTTGCTTTCTTTGCGGTGGAAATGGTTATCAAGATGGTGGCCCTGGGAATTTTTGGGTCCAAGTGTTACTTTGACGATAAGTGGAATCAGCTTGACTTTGTCATTGTCATGGCAGGGTTGGTATCCCACTGTGGCTTTTGCTCATCTCCACTAATTGCTCAATTATCTCTATCACCAGCAGATTAAATATTAACAACGTGCTTAAAAAACAAAAAAAACAAAAAACAAATGCATTTTATTTCTTCCTCCTGTACTTTAAAAATAGGGCAATCTACATGTGTTGTACTGGTGACTCTAAGCATGTCTGGTTTGTCCATTGTCCAAATAGATGTGTTCTTTATGTCTGTGTATTTGTATCTGTCTGTTACTGTTTTACTCCCTTTGAGGATAATGTGCATACATCACAGGAGAAACTTTCGTCTCCTACGCATATCTACTTTCAGTTAAAGCCGACATTGTAAGTAAAATTCTTAATCAGCAACTTACCTTGATTGGCACCTGCTTAAAGTGGTTCTTATCTGGAACCTGTAGAAGAGTACATGTTACCCTAGTTTTACTGTCTCCTCATTGGCTAAAGTCAATTTTACAATTTGTTTTAAAGTCTCAGTGCCAACTTTTACTGCTCCAAATAGATGAGCACTTGTTAAAGTCCTATTCTTCCACACAGAGCTGTAGTTCATCTGGTGGTGCCCCACACTCGATTTGAAATCCAAGGAGACTGATCCCATTAAGCGGTGGCACCAGTCTATGGCATACACTCCCCTTGTGTTTGTCTTGCATCGATTGTGTAGACTCTTTTAAAAAGCAGCTGACAGCATTTTTATTCCAAGAAGCTTTTAGTAATGTTTATGCTTTACCGTATCTTTCTGTGCGTCGTTTGTTTTTTATGGGAAGGACTAATCTTAGAAAGGTACTATATAAATAAACTTTACTTTTGTAGCTCCTATATTCAGGGAAGTTTTATTTCATATTAATGAAGGATAGAAACAAATAGGGTTACAAAAATTACTGCACTTACTATATATATAAAGCAATCTTAAGCAATATAATACAATACAATAATTCAATATCCATCCATTCTCTGCCGCTTATCTAATTTGGGGTACACTCTGGACAGGTCGCTAGCCTGTTGCAAGGCTAATAATACAATATATGCAATTAAATGTATACCTATGCAAGTTGTGAGCTTGTCTATCAACTGGAGACTGCTGACCTTTATCCTGAGGACCAGTTTGTTATGACAGGACACAATCTCAAGGGAAAAACATAAACATGTTTATTACCATCATTATTTCCCCCTGTCTACTTGTTGTCACATTCATTATGTTTTTATTCTGCCTCATGGACCATACAATAGAAAAAGTGCTTCTATGCAATTAAATGCCAAATGCACAGTAATTATATGGGTTGCTTCCATTACAACTCTATTAGATTATTGGTGTTTTTCCTTTTCTGTTTTTTGCTGTTTTGTGTAGATATATCTATGTGTGTGTGTGTGTGGTTACCATTTTGTTTTTATAATATCTGTGAAGTAAAACCTTCTCCCCTGTCATCCCTCTTTCTCTGTGACCATGTCTTCAGGATGTTGGAGTATTCTCTGGATGGCCACAATGCCAGTCTGTCGGCGATCCGTACTGTCCGAGTGCTCAGGCCATTGCGGGCTATCAACAGAGTACCGAGTAAGCCAATTTTTTTATATACTGCCAAGGTGATAATTTCAGATATGTGTGTTTTTAAAGCTTTTATGGAATTTTACCTATGATTAATGTGAAGCTGTATATTTCTACCTGCCTGATATTTTTTGCTTTGAACTCAGCGAGACAGAGCCGTGTTTTGCTGGGTGTATTCTCAGTACTGCATGGTAAATTGACCTATGGTCAAGGTTCTGGCTTTCATCTCACTTTGTGCCAGCCAGTGAGAACTTGCACATAGTTCATCAATTTCCTAAAAGCTCTGTGAAAGAAATACTGTAACCATGACTCGACAGCTAAAGAGGAACACTAGACAATGGTGTCATAATAACTTATAAGATTATTAACCAGCATACATTAGGCAAGCATCTAAGACCTGGGCTGCTCAGTAATATATATATATATATATATATATATATATATATATATATATATATATATATATATATATATATAAAGGGGTTGGACAATGAAACTGAAACACCTGTCATTTTAGTGTGGGAGGTTTCATGGCTAAATTGGACCAGCCTGGTGGCCAATCTTCATTAATTGCACATTGCACCAGTAAGAGCAGAGTGTGAAAGTTCAATTAGCAGGGTAAGAGCACAGTTTTGCTCAAAATATTGCAATGCACACAACATTATGGGTGACATACCAAAAGAGGACAAATTGTTGGTGCACGTCTTGCTGGCGCATCTGTGACCAAGACAGCAAGTCTTTGTGATGTATCAAGAGCCACGGTATCCAGGGTAATGTCAGCATACCACCAAGAAGGACGAACCACATCCAACAGGATTAACTGTGGACGCAAGAGGAAGCTGTCTGAAAGGGATGTTCGGATGCTAACTCCAAAAAACATAAAACCACGGCTGCCCAAATCACGGCAGAATTAAATGTGCACCTCAACTCTCCTGTTTCCACCAAAACTGTCCGTCGGGAGCTCCACAGGGTCAATATACATGGCCGGGCTGCTATAACCAAACCTTTGGTCACTCGTGCCAATGCAAAACGTCAGTTTCAATGGTGCAAGGAGCGCAAATCTTGGGCTGTGGACAATGTGAAACATGTATTGTTCTCTGATGAGTCCACCTTTACTGTTTTCCCCACATCCGGGAGAGTTACGGTGTGGAGAAGCCCCAAAGAAGCGTACCACCCAGACTGTTGCATGCCCAGAGTGAAGCATGGGGGTGGATCAGTGATGGTTTGGGCTGCCATATCATGGCATTCCCTCGGCCCAATACTTGTGCTAGATGGGCGCGTCACTGCCAAGGACTACTGAACCATTCTGGAGGACCATGTGCATCCAATGGTTCAAACATTGTATCCTGAAGGCGGTGCCGTGTATCAGGATGACAATGCACCAATACACACAGCAAGACTGGTGAAAGATTGGTTTGATGAACATGACATATATATATATATATATATATATATATATAAAGATAATTTTTCCTATATTCTGTAGTCATTGCACATAAAGTGAAATATCCAGTATTTCAAGTTATTGGGATATTTCAGTTTGAGTCTGAGTAAATTACTATTCAGAATACTGTGTATCGCTCAGTCTAGTTCAGTACACCCACAGTCATGGGGAGGACTGCTAATTTGACAGCAATGATGATGACAATCGTCAACACCCTGAACAAGGAGGGTAAACCACAGAAGGTCATTCCTGAAGAGGCTGGCTTTCCACCAAGTGCTGTATTGAAGCAAATTCATGGCAAGTTAACTAGAATGCAAATCTGTGATAGGAAAAAGTGCTCAAACTTCACAGATGTCACGAAGATATTTCAAGAGCTTGAGAGAGTGTCACAAGGAGTGGACTGGGGCCGGAGTACCAAGATCCACGCAGACATCTTCAGGAAAGGAGTTACACCTGTCCCCTTCCTAATATCAAGCCACTCCAGAACCTGAGACCACATCTGACTGTTGCTTAGTGATCTAAAGTCTTCTTTTCCAAGCTGTGTGAAGTCCAGTGTGAAGTTTCTAGAGTCAGATGATTTTGGGGGGACATGTCATCTGTTGGTGTTGGTGGTGGTTTCTCCACTGTATTTACTCCAGTCCAAATTCCACAAAGCTGTCTGCTGATTTTAAAACACTTTATGGTTCCATTTGCTAGAACAAGCTTTCCTTTCCCACCTAGCACCTGCCTATAGTGCCAAAACTATTACTACATGGTTTGCTGACAGGTTGTTACTGTGGTCGATTGGCCAGCCGGCTCAGCTGACCTCAAACCTGAAGCGAATTTGTAGGGTTTGTCAAGAGGAAGATGCACCCGTTAGCTAGAAGATGTATGTGTGTTTGAATTTGAATTGATGAATTAACAACCTCACATTATTGAGTGAGTGAGGTTCTCCCACGTGGCACACCGTGGCTAGCCCATACACCATCATACAGCATTGAAGAGTGGTTGTTTTTCTCTTTGTCACCACAGACAGTCACTGGGTCAACACATTAACCTTAACCTTATCACTAAGCTAACAGTAGCTCAGGGAAAAACTTGTTGCAGCTGTGCACAAGGTGAAGTAAAACTTATTATTATTATTGCAACAAGATTTCAGTTGCTCCCTAAAGGTGAGCTGGGAGATGGAGGTAGATAGAAAGAAGACAGAGGCAGAGAATGTCAGTGATGATGCAATGAGTGGTATTACTTAGGGCTCGAAACTCAAGGTCAGTGATCTTGAGTTTTCTTGCCCCAAGACATAAACATACCCGAAAGGCCATGCTTATAAACTTACAGGTACACACAACTAGATACCCCTGAAGGATGTTGAGCATCAACCTATTTCCTTCATTTCCCCCCCCTTTTCTTTTGGCACTCCACCTCTTCTTTTTGACTTTTTTTCTTCATCGCTGCACCTACTTCCCCCAAAATATAAGCAAGTCAAAATCATGTGATGATATTTTTACATTTTGAACATCTAACTTCGTGAAATCATTGCCAGTGACATAAAAAAATACAAAAGAATGAAGATTACTAAAGTGAGTCAACAGGGTCCCAACAGGTAGCCTTATTTTACTGAGTTACCTGGATGAATGACTACAGTTAGCAAACGAATCACAACCTCTGTCTAAATGTGACTGATTTATATATGAATTTGTTATACAGTTAATTTTGAGAAGATTAAAAGCAAGAATAATCATATTTTGCTTCTGTTTTTACACATTTCAATAATAAGTTCATGGACAATTGAGCGTGAATGGGTATAAAGTGCTTTGATAATCTTTAGCTCCTGGCACAAATTTAATAGGAACAGTGTTATCTTAGTTTTGGCCCATTCTGATAACTGTAAAACTCCCAAACAGAGCATTTGTTTTTTGTTTTCCACTGATGATGATAATGGCTTCAGGTACCGTCTTTTCTCACACTGTTGCATAGCACAAACATTTTGGTCTTAGGTAGGGGATTTAATTTTAATTATCACTGCAGCTGTGCCACAGAAAGAATAATAATATCATACCACTGCATATGTGATCAATGTGACAAAGCTGTGATATATGGAGGAGGAGACAGGGGACATTGTGAGGACCTCAGGGACTGGATCCCTGATGCTGCTGATGCTAAGCACATCTGACATGGGAGATGGATGCTGAATGCATGTGGTTAGATAATACTAGCCACAAGGAAGCTGTGAGTTCAAATCCCGGAGGATGAAATTATGTCAATCTGTCACTTTCAGTATTGTCATCTGTTGTAATTATACCGAGTGCGAGGATGAAGTTGTTGGATCCAAAAACACAAGATTAATAGAGCTTGTCAAGGTGTACTGTAACCACTGTGGCAGTAAAGGCTGGCTCAGATGGGTTATATATTATGTCTGTTATGTTATGTCGGATGATGTTAGTCAATAATTTGTCATCTTTGTCATTTGTGTTCCACTGTGTAGGTATGAGGATCTTGGTGACACTGCTGTTGGACACCCTGCCGATGCTGGGAAATGTTCTGCTCCTCTGCTTCTTTGTCTTCTTCATTTTTGGCATTGTGGGAGTCCAGTTGTGGGAGGGACTACTGCGCAATCGCTGCTTCCTAGGAGAGGACATCGGAGCGTAAGGAATTCAGTCTTGTGATATAGGACTATTGGAATCTTTTGGTCATAGTTTGTGTCGTATCCACACTGCATAGTGATGTGAGGATATATCCACAGCGTGGCCTCACAGAGAGAAGCAAGAAGCGAAGTAGAGCAATAAGAATGTAATATCATTAAGAACAGGTCAATGCTCTAGCTCCTGTACTCCGAAATAAATAAATAAAATGCCCCATCTTTCTAAATGTGACTAAAAATACAGAATAAGTATTCTAGAAAAATCCTGTGTCCCTTGAAAGAAAGGATTAAAATTAGCACATGGGATAACTGAAGATAACCAACTCTAAAAAGACCCAGAACTTATCAGCACAAGAGAAAAGGAGAGGTTTTTAACTTTGTGGGATGTAGTGATAAAGCTACTTTCGACTGCTCCCTTATTCACAAAGGATCGCAACAGCAGGTAACTCCACATATCTGATTTGGCAGACTTTTATGCTAGATGCCTTTCCTGGCATAAACTCCAAGGGGTTTGTGCCTCCTCCCGGGATCAAACCAGGAATCTTTTGCTTGCTAGGCAAATGTGTAAACTGCCGCTCCATAAAATTCCCGAATAAGTGTAAAACTTATCTTGCTCAGTCCAGATCGTAGGAAATGGCAGACCATAGATACAGACCTGAAACTAAGAAAAGATGCAGCTTCTGTCAATGTGAGACAGAAAACAGCTCAGCACTGACAGACCCACAGCCAAGAGAGAACACAGTGTTCACTTTGTTATCAAAGACAGGAGGGGGAAAGGCTGCATTCCCTTCTATACCGCATGTATTGTGGGGATACTGGATAAACCTATCCTTCCACGTTTAGCTTTTCTTGTCTTGTGATGTAACGAGATCTGATACAAAAACAGTAGACAAGCTTGCTCCCTCCAAAATCAAGCGCACGCACACACAAACAATCAAAATAATGCTCACTCACCATTTTAGCCGTGGGGAGTGACTTTATGCCAGAGAAAAATAATAAAAGTTGCTTCAGTGTCCGCATCCTCAGAACGCCAAAAGATGCATGAACTAATTGTGCTTTTGATATAATGGCACAAATTGTCCCAGAGTTCATGTTGCTTTGAGTGGATGAGAAAGACACAGCTTAATATTTTATAGCCAAGGATGCTGTGTATCCTTTCAGAGAACAAATCTGTCTGAGTTCCAGGACAAAATGAAACACGGCCATCTGAAATAACACATACAGTATGAACACGCAGAAACCTGCCCATTAGATGTCTCCCGTCTTTTTGTAGCATCACTTTGTGATTTTTTTTTCTTTCATTTACTATTTTAAGGCATTTCTTATTATACACAGTGCTGTGAAAATGTATTCGCCCCTTTCCCGATGTCTTATTTTTGTCTGGGTATCTGTAGAAAATCAGGAATATTTAACATTTTGCCAAGGCAGCATTTGGCAAATAAGCCACAATGAAAAAAAAAAAAAAGATTATGCATTATGGGAATAGTGTGGGAATAAGGCAATACACAGCCGCTATAGGCTACCTCTTCCTGAACTGGTCCTTCAGGCATAAAGATCACTTCACACAGTCGCTGCTGTAGAGAGCTCTCCAATTTAAAGAGAGGAGTATAAATAAAATAGGTAATCTGTGGGATGCACTGAGCACTCTCTACCATGAGTAGGAAACAGCTGTCACCATGGATACCAATAAATGGCTGACTGCAAACAATGTCTCGTCATAAAATAGGGGATGCTATTTTTTTTTTTAATTAAAGGATTCAAAGAGTAATGGCAACTTGAAAGAATAAAAAAAAAAAGAATATGAGTTTAAAAGGTATCAAAACAGATCTTTCAAGTGCTGAAGACTAGAACAGACAAGCCGTTTCGCCCCGCTACCCTGCAGCACCAAACCAGGGTTCAGGGTAGCTCCTGATTTGGTGATTGCACAGGCAGAGAGTGGATAGACAAGTTGTTTAGAGGCCACAAGAGAGCGAGCCTAACTGCAGTCACCGTTATGAAACTGGGAGAGAATGGGAGAAAATCCACCCAGCCACAAAACAACAGAAGCAAATCTGAAATAACTGAGAACAATTTTCATCTAAAAAGAGATTTCTCACTAACTTTGTGGTGAGGTTTTTTTAACACGCTGTATTGGCTGCAGTAATGATTTGATTTTTTGGCCATTAAGCAATTGTGAGACAGAGAAATCGTCAATCCCATTATCA
Source organism: Pterophyllum scalare (assembly GCA_024447675.2). Lineage (NCBI taxonomy): Eukaryota > Metazoa > Chordata > Actinopteri > Cichliformes > Cichlidae > Pterophyllum > Pterophyllum scalare. Next base: position 28,189 of record JAMQGT020008323.1, read on the forward strand.
CACTCTTGAGATGATTTGCTCATTAGAGTGGAAATCTCTAACTGAGATGCTTTGGAAGAAGAGAACACTAACTATGATCGGTAGAGGATTTATGGTTGCCCACGTGTGTGCTCTCAGTGACATCCACACTCACTGATTTGTGTTGTTCTTTTTCTATCCAGAATGTACAACCGGTCTTTAAATCCTTACTACATGTCGGAGGAAGGTGAAGACAGCCCATTCATCTGCTCAGCTCCCCGCGAAAACGGGATGCGGCGCTGCTACGATGTGCCACCCTACAGTCAGGACGGGGCCGAGTGCACATTGGCAGCTTCTGACCTAAGTTCAGCTGTGGTTGGATCATCCCTTGCCAGTGTTAACGCCTGTGTTAACTGGAATCAGTACTACAACGTCTGCCGCCCAGGGGAGCTCAACCCTCACAAGGGAGCTGTCAACTTTGACAATATTGGCTATGCTTGGATAGCCATATTCCAGGTAAAGAGGGGCAACTTCATCAAATTGTAAAGTAACCTCAGACTAGAAAAAGTCACATAATACCAAACACCTAACTCTCACCTAACAGTCTTAGGGTTTCATTTCATCCCTCACTTTACTGTACATAATATACATAAAAATCTTAAGCTTTTATGACATTTCACTTTGTTTTTCATGTTTCATGAATATGGATGGCATGTTTCCCCCATATGGGGAGACAATATAAAACACAGGTGTAGCTTTATTTTAGTAGGAATTTTAAATTCATCCTTAAGAGGAGTCTTAAGCTGTCAGAGGGTATGCATCATGACCTTAAAGCCTCTTCATTTCCACATGCCAGTTTCTAAAAATGTGTCCCTTGCTTCAAATAGCACAAATACTGAACACACACACACAAATAGACTAATAACACACTACTTAATCCCTCTTTGGTACTCACAACATTTCTGTGTGCCTGCATGTGTGTGGTCTCAGCGCACTTTGGGAGGGTTAAAAGATTTGGCTGATTTTTCTTCTCTTTTAGGTCGGTTTAGTGAGCAGCACTTTGAGTCTTAAGTGAGATTATTTTTTTATCGAGATAAATGATGTGTATATGTCTCATAAACTCACAGCGTAGCCACAAAGCTCCAGTTTTCTTTTCACAGACATGCATTTTTTAATGCTTTATAACCGGCAGTGGTATCCAAATGATGATTGTGTGTGTTTGTTACAAAGGTGTAGGGCTGCTGTAACAGGACAAGCAGAAGTTTCTATCATACTTGCAACACATCAAGTCTTTCTGCCACAAAATATAATTCAGGAACCAGAGTGTGACATTTATCGAATAATTATGAACTGAAACTAAACGAGTTCAGATCTTAAAGCTATGACCACAGCATTTACGAGAATATCGTAACATATTTTTTTATGAAATTAACATGCACAGTATTCTCAGTGTCATGTTTTCCTTTCCAAACACAAGTGATCCAAATGAACGTGACAATATAAACGTGCCTGAATGAAATCCCCCTTCCACTTAGCTCTATTTGGCCAACTCTGCCATTTAACTTCGGTGTTTAATATGAAATAATTTAAACAGCAACAAATGTTGCCAATTAAAAAGAATACATAAATATTTCACTACAGAAGAGTCCGATTTATCAGACTTAGAAAACAGCCGCATTTTCCAGTTCCTCCAGGGGGATCCCAAGGCATTCCCAGGCCACATGAGGAGTGGCGGCTCTACTCCAAGATCCCTCTTAATTTCTGAGCTCCTTACCTTATCTTTAAGCCTGAGCCCAACAGACGAAACTCATTTAGACTACTTGTATTCATGACCTGACTTGTTCGGTCATTACCTATGTTTCATGACCATAGGTGAACACTGGGACATAGATGGACTAGTAGATTGAAAGCTTTGCCTTTCGGCTCAGCTCTCTCTTTACCAGGAGTCTGGTATAACCCCACATTACTGCTGATGCCACACTAATCCTCCAGTCCAGCTTGTGCTCCGCCTTCCCATCACTTATGAATAAGATTCCAAGATACTCAAACTCCCTTGCTTGAGGCAGCATCTCTCCCCCAACCCAGAGGGAGCATTTGTTTTACTCTGCAAATCTCCGTACAGGAAAGGAAGCAACCCTGTTCATTTTCTCAGCTCAGCAACATATTTTTGGAGTTTGAGAGTTAATAAACATGAAAATGATTCAGCTCTGCAGCATCATGGATGGATCACAAGTTCTAATTTGCGAATGATGCAGTGAATGACAGTCAGGTCAGGGCTGATAGGTTTGAGACCCACCAGGGCTAAAAATAATTTAGCAGAGGTCAAGAACATATAGACCAGACAAACTGTACCCTGATTATAGGTCAGCAGGAACAGAAAGAGAGCAAAACTAAGAGATATGAGAGAGGAAAAGAAAAGCGATGGCAGAATGAGGAAAGAAATGCAGGAAGAGAGGCTGACACTATGCTGCAAAGAGCTATATTGAATGTTAAATGAGATCCCTAGCTTATGTCCTTCCAGAGCCTTATGCCTTCAATATTTTTAAATGTAAAGAACAGACATTATACCGTGCAGAGTTAAAACTTAAATAGTGCAATATTTCAACCCACCCATGTACTTTGAGGGTATATAACTTGAAATCCTTTCGTGGTATGAAGGTAAAATGATGTAATATGCCTGTGTATGTTCCCAGGCCATTGTAGTTTTGACTGCTTGGAAAAAAAGGCAAATGAATTCTTCTTGGTTTCTGAAGATGTTTCACCTTTCATCCAAGAGGCTTTTTCAGTTCTATAACATCTGATGGAGAGTCCCAGGTACATAAATCCCTAGTGGGGTTGTCCCATTGGATGTGTTCCAGAGGGTTGTAGCCCACTGTTATATTGTCCTGAACATGTTGTGAAACAAGGCATGGCTCATTACTGTCAATTAAATTCAATCAAATTAATTTTTATATATATAGCACCAAATCAAAGCAAACAGTTGCCTCAATGCACTTTAGATTGTAAGGTAAAGACCCTACAATAATACATTGAAAACCCCAACAATCAAACAACCCCCTATGAGCAAGCACTTGTTGACAGTGGGAAGGAAAAACTCCCGTTTGGGGTGGGCTGGGGTCTTCTTTTAATTCTCTTTATTAATTTTAATGACAAGACCACAATACAGACTAAATGTGCAGAACCAAACTAAAAAAGTATATAATCAAAAAAATATCAGGTATTATTTCCAATTAAATATAAGTTCTCCTTTAAATCCATGAGACCTGCCGGAGCACCGGCGCTCCCGGCTGCAAACTGCTTTTAAATGCCGGTAAAATTGAAACCACATATGATAGAGCAATAAATCTTTTTGCATATAAAAGCAGAGGATTTATACTTACATATAACGCATTCAACGTGTCCCAGAGCGCTGTATCCTTCCTCTACCGGGTTCACAAAAATCACGTAGAAAGCGCTAACAACAACACGTACTCCATGTGCATTAGCATGTACAGCTATGGCGTTTCTGTATCTAGCATAATATGTAGATACAGAAAATGGTTTTCCAGTTCTCTGTGGGTTAGTGCACTCTTTAGCTACCTTATGTAGTTCTATGGATTACCTTCATACATATTATTATGATTAGGGTTCTGAAGGTTCTATTGAAGCATAGTGAGTTGTAATATTCCACACACGTTATACTATAACTGTAACGATATGGTCTGGCAGACTTGTTCTATTATAGATCTCAAAGGGCTACGTAGGTCTGAACGTAGATCACTGGGTAGATAATCCATCAGGGGCTGCCAAAGGGTCTTAAAGCTTTCAGTTTTGCTACTTAATTTTGCACTTTGCAACTTTCTATAGGAATTATTCCAAATATTTCTTTGTACCATTGAATCACCATAGGAGGTTTATCATAAATCCAATTTCGCAGAATGCATTTCCAACCTAAAAATAAAGGTTTGTTGGTCAGCTCAAGTTTTTTACCTTTTAATCATTTATCTGAGGAAGGTAGCCCCAACAGACACTGCCCTGGATCTTTACAAACTTTACAATGCAGGGGTCTTCTTGTTAGGAGCTAACATCAAGAGTGTGTCCCAAAAGTGTCACTGGGGCCAAGATGAATCCTCTATGAGACAGTGCCCCACCCCACAATCATGTAAGTCACTGGTGTTGGGAGCTGATATTGTGAGCCACCCCCTCTGTTCAACGATGGTCATTCACAGTGGATGTAGATTGCCCTCTTTACTCCTTTCTCAAACCATCTGTCTCCTTGGTCCAAAAACTAAACTAAAATTTTGCATGGATTTGTAAAGTATACTAAACTTATTGTACAAGCAAATCAACTAATTTTGAGGGTATCAGGTGGGATGGAATGACCCAGAAGTGGTCTGCTAAACAAAAGAGCAAGAGTGATTATTAAGTCACTCACAAGTGACAGCAGAGAGCATGCTCTCTGCTCCACATGCGAGCCATTAAAATGAATTACAGCACTGGGTACTATGTTAGCTATGTCTGATTTTAAAGATGACTCAGTAGATGATGAGCTTGGCCCTGGAAGCCACTGGCTAATCTGTTTACTTCTGTGTTCTCTTTCAGCTACACAGTGTCATAATATCACTCCTTCATGTACATACTAGAGTTCCTTTGTACAAAATGGCTTAACACAGCCCAAATTTTATAGTTACATTTGCTCAAGAGTTGAACTCCATAATAAATTATGAATTCTAAGGTGAATTGATCATGAAATTATTAGAAAATTATTGCGCTTATAGTGTTGATGCTGACATTTAAATTCTTAATCAGTTAAATGAATGAGGTAATCAGGTGTTAAATGTACATTTTACAAATTGCCATAAAAGGTTTGCATAGATGTTCTTGGCTAAATATGTTTAGCACCTGCATACAGTATATTTAGCATTCTCTACCTGTTTCTGGATAAATCAAAGTGCACTTAGAGTTTACAGATATGCATTAGCTTAGAAATGAGCTCTTTGGTTAATCTTCTGCTGAAGAGAGCAGATTAGTCTCCTCTAGGTGTGTGTGTGTGTGTGTGTGTGTGTGCATATATGTGTGTATAAGTGCATTATACTCACATGCGATGTGTATTCGCATGTGTGGTATGCTTGTGCTCAATTTTTTATTCACACAAAGATATGTGCGCAAGTGTTGGCATGTGAGTCTAGTATACATAAGTTCATGCTATTGTGCGTGCTCTGGCAGTTTGTGCTGTGATGTTTTAGGCTTTGCTGAGGTTTAAATGTTGAGGTGTGAGTGTATTATCGGCTTGGCTGAGCTGAACCACTGTGTTCAAAACTCAGCATCTCAACTGCTCATTAGCATAGTGGCTACATGAAAGAACACACACACACACACATCCTTTATAATGTGTTTTAGGGACACTGCAGACTTTCTGCAAAGGAATGGCAATTAAAAACATAACTGGAAATGTTCTACATCTGACTGCTGTATACTTCGGAGTGTGTGTCTGTGGGTATTGGTACGCATAGTTTTTTGTGTACATGCGTGGGTGAGTTTGCCATATGCTTTTGAAGAAAAAGTAATGGACAGGATTATTAAGGAATGTTTGCTTTTTATTGTAACTAAAAGGCTCCCATGCCCTCTGTCTTTTTGTCTCTATGACCAGGTCATCACACTGGAAGGATGGGTAGACATCATGTACTATGTCATGGATGCTCACTCCTTCTACAATTTTATATATTTTATACTGCTCATTATTGTAAGTATCTCATTTACTTTTTGTTAATAAGCTCTTACTATTTCCTACTGTTTTGCTAGAGATCAAAAAGAAAGCCTTAAAACAGCAACAAGAAGGTAATAATGAAATTAAAATTCTCATTTAAAAGGAACACCACTGGTCATTTTTTGAAACTGACTCAACCAAACAAATCTGAACTTCTACACCTTTCTAAAGCTGGGTTAGCTTTTTGTTAGGGAGCCATCTGTAGACACAGTTTTCCCTAGTTTAGGATTCTCAGTCATCCCAGTCGACCAAGAAGCAGACACTGGAGTCAGTCTTCAGATCGATTCCACTCAGAATATGAAACGAGAAGTCACTTCATTGGAGAATAATTTTGCTAAGTAACTAAAAAAACAGGTCAGATTTCAGATTACAGTGTTCCACCAAACAGGCTGCATATTAATCATGCTTAAGCTATAATAATGCTAGTTGACAAAACCTTTGTTACATTGTTAACAGTGTAAAGAGGCATAACGTCAACAGTGAGACAGATATTTCAAAATAATAATAAACACGTCTCGATTCTTTATCCAGACATCAAGCTGAAAGATTTCTTGTCACTATTTAAGCACTTTTATGCAGCAGCACTTGACACAATCAAACCTCTCTATCATTTTAAGCTGTATTGTTGTAGTTTCATCACATACTGAGGCTCGCTCTTTACAGACAGTCCTTACCTTCTCGAACAGGTGGGCTCATTCTTCATGATCAACTTGTGCCTCGTGGTCATCGCCACCCAGTTCTCCGAGACAAAGCAAAGGGAGAATGCGCTGATGAGGGAGCAGCGCGCTCGCTGACATGTCGAACGACTCCACCCTTGCCAGTTACAGCGAGCCAGGCTCGTGCTATGAAGAGATGCTGCGCTACATTAGTCACCTTTACCGCAAGTTAACACGCAGGCTCCAGAGGATATACTCTGGCTGGCACAGGTATACTATAGGCTGTTTTTTTTTCTCAGTATGTGCATGTATGGGAGTGTCCAGTCAAGTAGCGATAACTGTGTTGGACTTGAACTTATTGACTTGTTACTTAGCGTGGAGAATGATAGCTCGGAAATTTGTTGGACAACGCAACTGAGAGTTTGTTCTAGAGCAACCACGCGCCAAATGGTCATGGAGTACATTTTTCCCTAGTGAGGGCTGCCAACCAGCCTCTAGAAAAAAGAACCTGTTGTCCAGTAGCCAATGTATCAATTCTATCCCTTCCTCTTATGTTTTGTTGTTAATGTTTAATAATTTTGTGGGCTTTGGCAATTGTATAGCTCACAGAATTACATTATGCCTGCCAGCAATATATTAGAACTGCATTCTGATGTAAACACAAATAAAGAGAAATACATATTGCTATTTATTAGGCTGTGAGTCAAACCTTCTCTAGCCATCCTTAATTATTATTCATGTCTCTTGTTTTTTGAACAGTAAACGGCGTAAAAAGGTGAATCCCAATGGCAGTGGGGGAGGCAGTAATGGTGGCGGTAATGGACACGGCCACGGTTCCAGCAGGGGCTGCAGAGGGTCAGGCCCGGGTAATGCATTGTGGTTGAGGCCAATCCATAACCTTTTACAAGACCATCAGCATCAGCACTGTCGCCTCAGCAATGGCGGGCAGCACGCCATCAGCGTGACAACTGGTGAGCACATGAACAGAGAAGGACGTATTAAAGGCGGGGAGGAACTGGAGATGAAGCCGCTTCCTGTTCGAAGGGGAAGTGAAAATGGAAACAACGATAATCCAGCTGTTGTCACCCAACGCTTGGGGTCATTACTTGGGCGACTGAATGGGGGGATGAACTATCCGACCATTCTGCCGTCTTTTGTGTGCAGCTATAGCAGTAAGACGCCACCCCCTCACTCAAAGCAGAGCGGCTCCTGTCCGGAGCAGCATCCACCAAACCACCCAGCTTCCGAGCACGCGGAGACGCTGAACAAGCTTTACCAGCTCATGGGACAGCACAGTAAGAAAACAAGCACCACACACAGACACATGGATGGATCTCATGATTGTAGAATTCAAAAAAACATGAATGCCGACTCTGCATCCAGAGGTATTCTAGAGTTTAATGCTCACCGTTGTTTTTCTGGTCAGAAAGATAAGAGGACGACAGCCAAATTACTTTCCCTACTAATAGATCACATATTGTAAAAGTTTGACAGCGGAGCTCCAGAGGCCAACAGGTCTCTTGTCTTTTTGCTATTTGTAATTTACTGTCCTTTGATTCTCCTTTGCATCCTGTACTTGATGCTTTAGGTTTCCCTCGGGATCCATTATAGTTTCGTCATCACCCTCACTTTCATTCAGTGCTCCTTCTGTTAGTGAGTCTCAGCGCCCTATTCCTAAGCTTGACCTGAAATAGCCTGTGGCTGCTTCTGCAGTGTCTCTGTGTGTGTGTGCATGCGTCTCAAGAAGCGCTTAGAGTCCTGACAGGAAATCCATGTCTCAAGTGTTAAAGTCATCAGCCCAGAGAAGTGGATAAAGGGGCAGGGCTGACAGAATCAACACGGTGTGTGGGGAACAGTTAGAGGAGGAAAAGTATGCGGTGTTAAGTGATGTAAACAAAAATGCAGGTGTGTTATGGTGTTCTGTAAAGGAGAAGTGGCAGAGCAAAGAAGAAAATATGGAGTTTATTAATGTATTCATAAAGTATGAAAGATTTAAGGTCCTCATTGAGAGGCTGAGAGAAGGCTGCCAAGAGAAAAATAAATTAGAACAATGAAAAGAAAGCGAAGAGAGCAGGGCGAGAATGGATAAAGACGGGTCAGATTGTGGGGAGAGCAGTAAGGCAGGAGCTGTGCAAAGATGGTGTGAAAGACATTTGTGTTGTGTCATTATGGGTGAGACTAATAGTAACCACGAGTAAATCATGTCAAGCAGCCCGAATCTTTAGGAGAGTGAGTGTAATAGTTCTCAAAAAAAACAACCTCACCTACAATTCTACTCTGTGGTAAAGATCACATATTTAGTCATTTGGATCTGTTCTGTTTGCTTTCAGCACTGTTAGCTGACTCACTATCTCCTAAACCTTATAAGGTATGACTTTAGAGTCTGAATCATGCTTTTGGTTCCTCCTTTACAGCTTTGGAGGACCATGTACTTGGGAATATTTTCAGCTCTGTAGCTCTCTCTGCTTTCACTGTAATTGTAATCTTATCTAACCTAATGCAACATAATGTGAAGTGGGGATGGGATCAGTTTGAACAAGCTTTTCCCCAGACGAAGATTTTGTCCTCTGAAGGAATTTGTAAAAATAATTTGTGACAGTGCAAACAGTACGTCAAGAACTGGAGATTTAAGATGATAAATGACAGTGAAATACGACGCTAGCTCTCACAAGCTTTGTTTAATAGCTCGGGGTATAGATGGTGCTGTAAACAAATTTATGTGCCGTCGACACTGCTTTTGAAGAGCCGACGTTTCCAGAAGCTTTGCTTGTGTTGGTTTTCAGCTGTGCTTTGCTTTGTAGTTTCTCTGTACCGATTTTAAAAGGCTCTAGTCAGAGAACAGAAGGTGAGAAGAGGCAGCTGGGATCTCGAACTGTGGGCGAGCTTGCGGTACTCACTGCGGAAACTAATGTGTGTTGGCCCTGCGGTGAAAAAGGACAGCCCTTCAGCACTATATGCAAAATTTCACATACCTTCAGGTCTTTTAGCGGTATCATTATGCCACCATGTCTCACTGTCTCTCTGGTCTTATGTTGTGCTCATAAAAAAATTGAGCAGATAAGTGTATAAACACTCATTTTTACTCCACTCCAGCTGCTCCACTTTTACAGGATTTTTCAGACTAATATCGATATTTGTTGATTTTTTTTTCTTTTTACTTTCAGACACACAAAACATAAACAGATTTCACTAAAATTTTTTATATGTAGCTGCTCATTTACTCACTTGTGAGACCCTGCTTAGATTGGCTGGTTGTTTTTGGTATTCCAAACACGCCTGTTGGTAACAAGGATGTTGCAGAGTGCCCTCTGGTGGACAGACTGTGCAATGCTAGCATTCATAACGCGGTTGAAAGGTGTTTCTCTCGTGCCTTTTTTACTTTTTAAATGTAATTTTTTTTTTTTAACTGATAGATCAGATAATTGCTAATATCGGCCAATAATATTGGCATGCCTAGATATATATATGTCTGTGTGTTTGTTTATTTATTTATTTATTTTTGCAAACTGTAATAGCACTGAGAAGCTGTGGTGTAAAATTAACATAGAAAAACATGTTTGCACAGTTCAGTAAAGCCAATCAGAGAGGATATCCTTTAACAATGACTGACCATCATCACTCATTCCCCCCTTTCAGGTCGTCAGAGGCTGCTCTACCAGCTGGCGGGTGAGGTGCCTAGCCCTGTGCTCTTGGAGCTACTCAGCTGCCCTCTGTGTGCCAACAGCCTGGAGACCTTGGAGCTGGAACTAGGAGACCTGGAGGGAGGCAAGGGAGAGGCAGATGGACTACATGACTTCCCCCAGGTCAGAATGGGTGGTGGTGGACTAATGATGATTTTAAACCTTGATCATTAATTTACATATAATGATGCTGAAAGTGGTATGTAAATAAATATATATATATATTTTTTTAGTCTTCAAACCTAACACGTAGTCATTTTTAGGGATTATTTTGCATAAAGTCTAAAACTACGACAATTGCAAAGCACAAGACTTATTGTGTCCTAACTCTTGCATCCAGGGGGCAGATGTGAGAGGACTGAGGGGTCGGAGCAGACGCCGTGGGCTTGTTGAACATGAAAATGGAGTGGTTCGTGCCTGGAGGGACCTCAGGGAAAAACTAAAGAGGATTGTGGAAAGTAAATACTTCAACCGTGGAATCATGATTGCTATCCTTGTCAATACTCTCAGCATGGGAATAGAGTACCACGAGCAGGTAAGACGCAGGGGAGAGGGTGTCAGGCTGATTTTGTTTCTCTGGGAAGATGACACAAATCAGTGGTTTAAAGCTAAGGCTTATAAGAGTCTGAATGAGAGGAAATGAGAGTTGGAGATGGAGGCAGAGTGGAGAGGGCTGAGGGCCTGAAGGAACTAAGGGGAAGGAGCGGCGTGGAAGGAGTAGCACCCACTCTCTTCCTCTTTCTCACACATAAATTACACATCCAGGCACTGTCACACTCCAGACTGACAATATGTTTCTATTTTATCCTCTGTGGCCAGCATCTGGAAAGTTTTAGATCTACCATTGCCCTTTCCCTTCTTCCAGTGTCACATAGACACATTTATGTAGTATTTTGCATACACATAAGAACCATTCCACTTCCCAGTAGGCCCGGAAATGGATCAAAATTCAAAGAAGCGATTCTGGTGCATGCACAAAGCTCATTCCCTTCTTTTCTCTCTCTCTGTTTCTCCATGCCTCCCTCTCTAGGGGGATGTGCGTGTGCATGTGAGTGTGTGTGTGTTTCTATCTTTGTGGTATAAACATAAGGAGCAACTAGAAGAGCCATGGCCTTTTTAGGGCATTAACACACACACACACACACACACACACACGCACACGAAGTGAAGTGTTAAGTACGAGTTCCTCCTCCCATCGGTAGTCATCATCCCACATATGCTACACCTCGCCAACTTTTTGAGACTATGAGTGTAGCTGTGTGTGCACGGAGAGGTGTATAAATGTGGGAGGCATAGTGTAGAGTTTGTATGTGTGTAGAGAGACACAGGAAAAGAGAACAAGGGAGACAATCAATTCTTGTTTTGGCTGTGTTTAGATTTCAGTTTAGAAATAGACCGAACGTAAAATTGAGATGTAAACTGACGTGCACATACTGTAGTTTTCCACATGTGGAATGTGGATCACATCAGATGAGCTGCTAAACTGATCTTTACCCTCATAAATTATATTCAGAAATGAAATTCATATAGAGGGCAATTAGCTGGCCCTGATTGCAACATAGAAATGTGGCTCTTTGTTAATTAATCAAAGGCAGTTTAACAACAACAAATGCAACTTGATCTCTCTCGTAACAGCATGGATGATAAACCGCTGAGATTTGCCTGCAGGCTGATCTTTACCGTTTTCTTAAGATTTTTATCTTCAAAGCATTTACCCACCTATTAAATTCTCACAGAGACAGCAGGCTTCTGGTTTCTTTGCTTGATGTGTGATAGATTTCTGTGTGCATTAAATGTTCATGTATGTTTAAGTTGTATTAATCCTGTTCCTAACTAACGTTCACTGGCGCAGCCTGTAAATTAAAATACATTATATGTACGCTGCACAATCGTGTCCACATGATTAATTTTAGATTTTTACAGGGCTGTATTAGTTATTATGATCAAGGTTTTTCCTGTGCACTGCTTTGCTTAAAGAGGCTGTGCATGCTTGTAGGTCTGCAAGTCTCGATCTTTGTTTTGCCTTTTTTGCTCCTGTTCTAAGGGCAAGGTCGGATGCAGAGCGGCATTCAAAATTCTACGCTCGAAATGCCTCCTTGTTGGTACTGAGAGCATTTAATTTTGATCAGTGACCTCATCTGTCAAATGTAATGGTGGAAGCAGAAAACAATGTCTAAAGCAATAGTCCTGAATGCTAATTTGGGACCATAAAACAAATTGACAGATGCTTAAAAGCTTGTTAAAACTGGGAAACCTCTCAGCTTCTGATGATCGTAGCAGCACAGAGTCGATCGTTGCATGAGGCTGATGACTCAAAGGCACCTTTATGGAAGTTATTAATATGAGGAAGAGTGTTTCTTTTAACTTTCCCAATCCAGTCATTTTTTCCCCCACAACTTAATGCTTTTCCCTGAAGGCCTTGTGCAGATATCAGAATTTAGTGCTGCTCAGGTAGCTTTTCTACCAGACAAAATCAGCAAAAATAAACATAGTGATATTATATTATATTATATTATATTATATTATATTATATTATATTATATTATATTATATTATATTATATTTTAACATTGGTTAGCATTGTTGCCTCACAGCAAGATGGTCCTGGGTTTGAATCATCTGTGTGGCGTTTTCATGTTTTCCCCGTATCTGCGTGGGTTCTCTCCGGGTGTTCCGCCTCCCTCCCACAGTCCAAAGACATGCAGTTAGTGGGGTTAGGTTGATGATTCTAAATTGCCCACAGGTGTGAATGTGAATGCAAATGGTTGTTCGTCTCTGTGTTAGCCCTGCGACAGACTGGCGACCTGCCCAGCGTGTACCCTGCCTCTCGTCCTATGGCAGCTGGGATAGGCTCCAGTCACCCCGTAACCCTCAGTTGGATAAGCGGACGAAAATGGAATTAGGTTTGCCTAAGAAAAAAGGTGGCTGAAAGTTTTATTGAAACTCTTTTTTATGTGCTGGCTAGTCAGTGAACAATTTTTTGGTATAACAACCATAATAGTCACTCTCTTGTCTGTCCAGCCTGTCTTTAGAAAAACAAAAAGCAAATTGTCATTTTTTTTCTCTCACCACACAAGACACAAACAGCTGTACACGTGTCTCTTGACATTACTTCTGTTTTCTTTCTTTCTTTTTTTTTTTTAACCAGCCACAGGCTGGCTTTGTTTTCAAGCCCCCTAAAAGCCCCAATTAACTCAGAAGCTCATCAGCAAAGAATAGATTGCATGGCAAAAGAAACATGCTGTATGCTTTGTTACACAACCTGGTTCTTACTCAACATTAATCACATTAATCACACACACATTATCATATTGGTAATAAGGTTACAAATATAGCAGCTTTAGCAGCAAACATTTAACCTACTGTCAAGCTAGTACTATATAACACAAGTACCATACATACAGTTTTCTGCAGTTGATGAGGTCGGCAAAAAACATGCATTATAATCAGTGCAAACTGTGGTGCAGGCCGCAGTGGTGGGACATGGAGCCACTGCAGTGAAACTACAGTGATGTGCAAAAGTCTTGAGCCACCCATCATTTCTTCACATGTTGGTAGCAAAATGAGAAACAGGTAAAGTGATTGAAATATGGGCAAAGATACAGGAAAATATGGTACATAAGGAAAAAACTGAGTTTGTACAATTCTAACAAGCTTGAAAGTCAGTATTTGGTATGGTAACACAGCCTGAAGTCTCTTAGGGAAGCTTTCTGGTAATTGTTTCAAGCAGTTTCCAGGAACAGTTCTCCAGGCTTCATGACGGACAGCCCAAAGCTTTTCTTTGGATGTTGGCTGCCTTTTGTTCTGTTCAGCAGTTTGGGATCGAGATGATCCCAAACTGCTTCAAAAATGTTGAGCTCCAGGCTGGTTGGCTCTGGCTGTGTGAAGTTTACATGTTATCCTTGGGGCAAGTTTCCTCTCACAGTCCAAAGACATGTTTGTTAGGTTAGTTAGTGATTCTAATTTGGCAGATGTAGGTGCAGATGTGAAAGTGTGTGTTTGTCTGTCGCTCCATGTCAGCCCGGTGATACAACCCGGTAAGCTGCCAAGGTCATATCCTGCCCCTTGCCCTAAGACAGCTGTGAGAGGCTCAAGCCCCAAAATATGCTCAGTGACCTCCAAAAACAGGAAACAAAACAGAAATTGAACATTTTTGTTGAATGTTGATAAACTAAATAACACAGGATGTTGATAAACCACCATCTGCAGTGGTGGTGCTATATATATTAGTCATGCCAGTGATAGTTATATAGTTGGTCTCTCTGCCTTGGGCCTTGGGGGTTGGGGGTTGGGTCTACTGCTTGTTGATTCCCATATGTAGAGAATTGCAAGCGGTTTTAATAAGTCTCCCGTCTGTGGTATGAGAACAAAAATCTATCACAAGCTAAAGAGCTTCACAAACTGTGAGGGAGAGTAGAGAGGATTTATGGCTTCAGTCATCTGGGGATCATAAATATTCATTACGTGTGAATTTTGGGATCACACAATGCTTGTTAACAAAGAATCATGATACTTTAAAAGAGGAAGTAAAACTAAATGTAATAAAAGGATTGGTGGTTGGAAGGCTATTTTTAGGAGCATTTAGAGAATGATGTGAGACTGTGGTGCAATGTAGGAAGTCCACATTCATGTACATACATGTACACAGTGGACACCCGGTAGAGTCACAGACAAACAAAAAAAGCACAGTGTATGAACTCAGGTGCACCACGTGAAGGTCGTCTCTTATTTATTTATTTATTTTTTTGCAGTGCGGGAAAAAGTTATAATTAAAAAAAAAAAAGATTTCTGCATGTTTGGATCACAGAGTCACCTGCCAGCCAAAGAAGACTTCCAGATGTGGTACCGTGAAATTTACCAGAGAACAAAAATGCAGACTTTTTAGCAAGACTCCATGTTTTATGAGAGGGCTTTGGGTAAATCTTTGCTGGATCACTGAGTGTAATGTGGTACGTGAAGTAGATATAGTAGTTATAGATTGGTGCTGTTGGTCCCATTTGATTGATTGGGCCTGACTGCAGCTCTGACCTTGACGTATAATTTCTCAGCTCAGGGCACAAACACTAGAAAGGGTTTTACAGCTTTGAGGTAACTGAGTGAAGTTATAAACTAACTTTTTCTTCTTTCTTTTGTTTTCCTTCCTGCACTGTCCTCCCGCTCTTCCTTTCTTTTGCATTCCTTTTCTTTTGCTCCATCTAGCCCGAGGAACTGACTGATGTGTTAGAGATCAGTAACATTGTTTTCACCAGTATGTTTGTCCTGGAGATGGGCTTCATGCTGCTGGCTTTCGGCTTGTTTGGATACATCAGGAACCCATACAACATCTTTG
This sequence comes from Pterophyllum scalare, assembly GCA_024447675.2. NCBI lineage: Eukaryota > Metazoa > Chordata > Actinopteri > Cichliformes > Cichlidae > Pterophyllum > Pterophyllum scalare. Next base: position 43,558 of record JAMQGT020008323.1, read on the forward strand.
ACAGCATCATTGTTATCATCAGGTAATATTTCTGCATGGCATCATGTAAATTTAAGCAGAATGAAAACGCAGAGAGACCAAAACCATGGCTCTAATCTGTAGCAGGCAACTGCTGAGTAGCAGCTGGAGATTTAGCATGTGCTTATTTGCTCGACAACTTGAGGTTTCAATTGTCAGGTTCACTGCTGTACCATCTATTCTGTAGCTAAGATTGTCACACTCATAATGGATCAAACTTTGCTGGCTGCCTCAGCAGACTCCTTATTCTGTCAGGAGTTGAGGTTTGCAGTGTGGCTATCATTTACAGTAGCTTTGGACCTTTCAAAGTGTGACATAATGTTACTTCTGTTAATCCTGTCACTATTAGTGAGCCACCTTAAAACAAATGTATGTTGCACGCATTGTCTTTATGCTATGTTTATTGTTTTATTTCACAAACAGCATGATATGAAGTGCAGGTAGCATCAATGCATCGACACTAATGTTGTCCAGTAGTTTAAGACTTTGTTGTTGGTTGTTCTCAGTGTGTGGGAGATAATCGGTCAAGCAGACGGTGGGCTGTCAGTTTTGCGAACATTTCGTCTGCTGCGAGTTCTGAAGCTGGTTCGTTTTCTCCCCGCCCTGAGGAGACAACTTGTGGTGCTGATGAAGACCATGGACAATGTGGCCACCTTTTGCATGCTGCTCATGCTTTTCATCTTTACCTTCAGGTATAGACTAACCAGCAAAACACAACTTTTCCAGCCTGTTTTCAGGCTTCTTTCTTAAGATTAAATGCAACATTGTAGTTACAATACAGTTCCATACATCCAAATTAATATATCTGCATTCTGTTTTTCTCTGCAGTATACTGGGCATGCATCTCTTTGGGTGCAAATTCAGTTTTCGGACAGAGAATGGAGACACCATCCCTGACCGAAAGAACTTTGATAGTCTACTCTGGGCCATTGTCACTGTGTTCCAGGTTAGTTTCTGACTTACAATGTGAACCACTTGTAAGTTTTGCTTACCTAGAAATTGACTTTTGTGCTGCTGTTTTTATGTTATATTGTCCAAACTCTGCGTATATGACGATGAGTGACATGATAATGACAAAATACAAGCTTACCTACAGGGGTTGGACAATGAAACTGAAACACCTGTCATTTTAGTGTGGGAGGTTTCATGGCTAAATTGGACCAGCCTGGTGGCCAATCTTCATTAATTGCACATTGCACCAGTAAGAGCAGAGTGTGAAGGTTCAATTAGCAGGGTAAGAGCACAGTTTTGCTCAAAATATTGCAATGCACACAACATTATGGGTGACATACCAGAGTTCAAAAGAGGACAAATTGTTGGTGCACGTCTTGCTGGCGCATCTGTGACCAAGACAGCAAGTCTTTGTGATGTATCAAGAGCCACGGTATCCAGGGTAATGTCAGCATTCCACCAAGAAGGACGAACCACATCCAACAGGATTAACTGTGGACGCAAGAGGAAGCTGTCTGAAAGGGATGTTCGGGTGCTAACCTGGATTGTATCCAAAAAACATAAAACCACGGCTGCCCAAATCACGGCAGAATTAAATGTGCACCTCAACTCTCCTGTTTCCACCAAAACTGTCCATCGGGAGCTCCACAGAGTCAATATACACGGCCGGGCTGCTATAACCAAACCTTTGGTCACTCGTGCCAATGCCAAACGTCGGTTTCAATGGTGCAAGGAGCGCAAATCTTGGGCTGTGGACAATGTGAAACATGTGTTGTTCTCTGATGAGTCCACCTTTACTATTTTCCCCACATCCGGGAGAGTTACGGTGTGGAGAAGCCCCAAAGAAGCGTACCACCCAGACTGTTGCATGCCCAGGGTGAAGCATTGGGGTGGATCGGTGATGGTTTGGGCTGCCATATCATGGCATTCCCTTGGCCCAATACTTGTGCTAGATAGGCGCGTCACTGCCAAGGACTACCGAACCATTCTGGAGGACCATGTGCATCCAATGGTTCAAACATTGTATCCTGAAGGCGGTGCCGTGTATCAGGATGACAATGCACCAATACACACAGCAAGACTGGTGAAAGATTGGTTTGATGAACATGAAAGTGAAGTTCAACATCTCCCATGGCCTGCACAGTCACCAGATCTAAATATTATTGAGCCACTTTGGGGTGTTTTGGAGGAGCGAGTCAGGAAACGTTTTCCTCCACCAGCATCACGTCGTGACCTGGCCACTATCCTGCAAGAAGAATGGCTTAAAATCCCTCTGACCACTGTGCAGGACTTGTATATGTCATTCCCAAGACGAATTGACGCTGTATTGGCCGCAAAAGAGAGGCCCTACACCATACTAATAAATTATTGTGGTCTAAAACCAGGTGTTTCAGTTTTCATTGTCCAACTCCTGTATATCTACAGGTGGACATCTGTTATAACAACCTGTCAGCACCACCTCCACTTCAGGGTAAAGCAGAGAAAGAGAGACATATTGGAATAACTACATGACCCATATAAATTGCTTAGGGAGGGTTTTGATGAGATTACAAAGTGGATGGTGAACCTATCACTTCACTGAGAATTGATGATTTGAGCCAAGACAGATAAACAAGAAAAAACCCCACCTGCACATGTCCTGATCAGTCACATTACATGTGTTATGGATGGCAGGTACACTGATCGCTACAGAGGTGTGCGCATCAATTTAAATTTACAGATGACATTCGTTTTAATTAGACTTTATTGATTTCTTTTAGTGCTTATATCAGCATAAGAAAGGTAACTGTCTATCTATCAGTCTCCCCTGTACTGTTGCTTCTTATCTGAAAAGCAGTTATGTTGTGCTTTCCCACTGAAATGAGATCTCAGACATGCTTAGCGCTTAGTGTGCATCATATTGTATTTTTATTAGAAACACACAGGGTAGTATGTGCATCTGTGTTTTTACCCAAATGGCAACTGTGTGTGTTATTTGGCTATCCCAAACCAAATCAAATGTCAAAGTCAGCCTGGGGTGTGTGTGTGTGTGTGTGTGTGTGTGTGTATGTGTGTGTATTGGCACGTGTATGTTTATGCCAAGCTTCTTCTCTTCTCAGTCAATTGCTGTGGAAATTCTTCTTCCAGAATCTCTCTTTTACTATCACTTCTATTTTTTGCTCTCCCTCCCTGTGGAGATGTTTTTCAATCGCACACATGGATTGTCCTCTTTTCTATATTGGATGCCTCAGCAGAAGCGTAGAACACAGAATGCAGCGCACTGTCTCACTTTAGTGCTGAAGAAGCATTTTGCCCTGAACTGACTGTCATGCACTTGCCGTAGTTTTCTGGAGAGTTGCTACAGTACACACAAACGTATGGCACATATATATGGAACATCTGGAAAACACACATTCATACATATAGCACGGTGAAATGGGAGGGCAGCGATGGTGTTTGCGACTCACACATTTTGCATGTTAACGTACAGAAAACACAGTATATGAAACGGAAGTATTGCACCAATCAAAGCAGCTGAGCACTGGGGTTTTTAAAGCATTTAATGTCTTTCTGTTCATTTTTGCCAATATCTGAGGCTTATAACTCTGATCCTCCATTATTAGTTAGCATCTCCAAGCTTCAAATTCCCTCTGTGCTCCATTTGTATTTCATCTTCAGTCCTTTCTAATTAATGCCTAAGTCTCCATGTGTTCTATTCATTCCATAGATTCTTACCCAGGAAGACTGGAATGTGGTGTTATATAACGGCATGGCTTCTACCTCTCCATGGGCGGCTCTCTACTTTGTTGCTCTTATGACATTTGGCAACTATGTGCTCTTCAATTTACTAGTGGCCATCTTAGTTGAAGGCTTCCAAGCTGAGGTGAGAATGACTGTGTTGGTTTATGCATGCAGTAAAAGCTTTGGCAGTTTTGGATTTATAGATGTATTTGCGGTCACTATTTTCCAGGATGCAACTTGGGGGGGTTCTGAGTGAAACTCAGTCCTTTTTTCAGCACTAGCAATAATGCACTCAGGTTTGTGCATATAATGTTCACAAAAGACAAAAATCATATTCCCCTTTATTGACTCCATATTTTCTTTATTTTAGTTATAAATTCTGTGTAATTACACAGGAAAGTAGGTTTATACTGCTTATGACTCTAATGTCAGCAGAGTTAAAAATTAACTCTGCTGACATTAAAGTCATAGCAGTATAAACCTCTTCCTGTGTAATTACACAGAATTTATAACTAAAGAAAATCATAAAGGGGATCTGATTTTTGTCTTTTGTGAACATTATATGCACAAACCTGAGTGCATTATTGTTAGTGCTGAAAAAAGGACTGAGTTTGGCTCAGAAGCCCCAAGTTGCATCCTGGAAAATAGTGACCACAATCCATCTATAAATCCAAAACTCCAAAGCTTTTACTGCATCCATAAACCAACACAGTCATTCTCACCTCAGCTTGGAAGCCTTGGGCTAAGATGGCCACTAATTAGAATTGAAGAGCACATAGTTGCCAATAGAGCAACAAAGTAGAGAGCCGCCCATGGAGAGGTGAGAGCCATGCCGTTATATAACACCACATTCCAGTCTTCCTCGTGAACACATCGATTTTTAGGTATTAATTCAAAGGACTGAAGATGAAATACAAATGGAGCACAGAGAAAGTGAAGCTTGGAGATGCTAATAATGAAAATCAGGGTATTAAGCCTCAGATATTGGCAAAATGAACAAAGACATTAAATGTTTGAAAAACCCCAGTGCTAAGTACTTGATTGGTGCAATATTCGTTTTCATATACTGTTTTCTGTACGTTAACATGCAAAATGTGTGAGTCGCAAACACCACTACCCTCCATTTTCGCCCAGTACTATATGTATGAATCTGTGTTTTCCAGATGTTCCATATATATGTGCCATACGTTTTCTGTGTCCTGTAGCGGACTTTCTGCAAAACTACGGCAAGTGCCGTGACAGTCAGTTCAGATCCTTCTTCACGCTGAGCTGAGACAGTGAGCTGCATTCTGTTCTACGCTTGTCCTGAGGCATCCAATATAGAAAGAGGACGATCCATCTGTGCGATTGAAAACATCTCCACAGGGAGGGAGAACAAAAATAGAAGTGATAGTAAAGAAGTATGAAGAAGAATTTCCACAGCAATTGACTGAGAAGAGAAGGAGAGCTACATAAACATACACATCCCAATACACACACATACACACACACACACACACACACACACACACCCAGAGCTTTGACATTTGAACTCGTTAAATCCAACAACACACACTCCATTTAGGTAAAAACACAGATAGTATTCTAAATAAAAAATAC